>LPNX010495515.1:522230-533637 GCA_001517045.1 Pseudotsuga menziesii | reverse complement strand
TACGGCGTCGTAGCTCTGCCTTGTCCTCTTTCCGCCAAAACTTATCTCTCCGCCAAAACTAGCAGCTTCTTCTGTAGCTGCGGGGCCCTGCTCCAACAACTATCAATAACTAATTTATAGCAATTATCTTCAACCTTGAAAATTGTCTTGAACAGGATCCTCCTCTAGACTGACTCATCAATTACCCTCCTCATCAACAAGGCTTCACCTTGTTCAGGGTAATTCTCAACCACTTCTAATTCTTTTGGAGCTTCAGGTTCAACTTGCACTACTTGTGCTCCTCTCTGTCTGGCAACATTTTCTGGACAGTCCCATGACATGTGACCTAGCTGTCCACATGTGTAACACCTCACTGGTCCACCTCTTCCTCTACCTCTTCCTCTTGAAGCATTCCCTCCACCTCTGTTCTCACTGTTTCTGTCAGGCTCTACTTTCTGGTGTTATATTTTATCATTTAGTCAATATGATCTTAGGATCTTATCTGAGAGAATAACATGCACATCAATAATCACAAGAGACAAGAGACAAAAATAATTTTCCTCAGGGAAACCATAAAGAAGAAAACCCCGCAACTTCCTCAGAGATAGAATGAGCACCAATGGAAAAAGTAAAACCCAAAGACAGAAAGATGATCTCTGACAACGATTCTCTCTCTCACTTGTGCGATCTCCTCTTCTCTCACTCATGCGCTACAGTTGAGTGAGTGTGTGTGACAAATAGAGAGTCCCACTCTCTATTTATACTTGTTTTCCACTTAACAATTACTCTATAGGGACAACCTCACTAGGAGAGTATAATAACCCTAATACCCCTCAACTGTGGGGACTATTACCAGTGACTTACAATTGAAGGGTTATCCTCAACTCAATTATGGGGACTATTTCCCCAACTTACAATGGAGGGTTAACCTCAATGACTTTACCTGACTTTATTATATTAATGACTCTCCTGATAGGAACATCGGGGTACAATAAAATACAACATAAGATATACAAGTGAATACATTTTGAAGTTACAAATACATCAAAGCTCCCTCTTAACTAGGAAGGTATTCTCTTGACACAGTTCATCAGCACAAGTCTTCATCACAGGATCATCATCAAAGCTAGATCATCATCATCACTGCTCCTGCTATCTCAAGAAAATGGTGCTATCTCTCAATTCTACTCGTCATAGGAAGTTCTACAGAGCCAACTTGTAGGCCTAGTCTCCATGTAGGTCATCTTCTTCAGTGCTTATATCATCGACATGGTAAAACACACCTACTACCATCTGAGAAGGGCTCCAGCACTTACATCCACCGGCATGGTAGGACACACCTACTACCATCCAAGGAAAGGCCCCAACACTTACATCCACTGGCATGGTAGGACACACCTACTACCATCCAGGGAAAGGCTCCAGCACTTACATCCATTGGAATGGTAGGACACACCTACTACCATCCAGGGAAAGGCCCCAGCACTTACATCCACTGGCATGGTAGGACACACCTACTACCATCCAGGGAAAGGATTTGCACTTACATCCACCGGCATGGTAGGACCCACCTACTACCATCTGGGGAAAGGCTCTGCACTTACATCAGTCAATATGGTAGGACACACCTACCATCCGGGGAAAGGCTCAGCACTTACATCTGATCATGGGAGGAAGCAATCCTGGCACCATGTTAGAAAGGAACATCACTTATATTTGACCATGGGAGGAACCAATCCTCTCGCCATGTTAGAAAGGAACAACACTTACATCTAACCATGGGAGGAACAAATACTGCCACCATGTCAGAAAGGCACAACACTTATATCTGACCATGGGAGGAACCAATCCTGCCACCATGTCAGAAAGGCACAACACTTATATCTAACCATGGGAGGAGCCAAGCTTGCCACCATGTTAGAAAGACATAACACTTACATCCACCGGCATGGTAGGACACACCTACTACCATATGGGGAAAGGCTCTCGGACTCATCACTTCCCCTTCAAAGGAACCTCGATCTGAAGAAAACCAAGCTTCTCTCTTAAGTATTCAAACTCCACTCTGGCTATTTCTAGCATAGAATCACATCAAGGCTGATTATGTCGAAGGATAACCTGTGAGCTTCACCGGGACTGATTACATCCGAGGAAAATTTGCAGGACCATTTACGTTTGAGCAACCTACAAGCTTCGCGAGGATCTTATGCTCAGACAACCTGTCTCACCGACTATGCTAGAACTCCCTATTTCGAGAGATATCGATCTGGATCACAAACTGGAGCTTCACTGCTCCTCTTCTTCTTTGGTTGTATTCAGTTTCATGCAGGACTACATCCTGCCAAACCAGTAACCAATACTAGATCTCAAACTGAGGAAGCATTTCAAGGTGCTCTATTCTCATTGGTGCTACCAATCTGAATCAACATAACCATGCAGGTTAGTCTTCTGATTCATATTATACTTGATCCCACACTCAACTGTACCCTTTAGATACCTCATTACATGCTTTGCAACCAGATGAGCATGTCTCAGATCCGTCAAGAACTGGCTCAGGTTTTTTACAGCAAAGCATGTGTCCGGTCTCTTATTCATGAGGAACATCAATGAAAAAATTATCTGACGATACATCATAGCATCAACCGACTCTGATGAAGCATCACTCAATAGCTTCAGGTTCGATGCTATATGTGTGGCCATGGCCTTACAGTCCATCATCCCGAACCTCTTCAGGATCTCCATTGTATACTTCCCTTGTCCAAGGGATATTCCATTCGCACTCTACAACACCTCCATGTCTAGAAAGTACCATACCCAAGTCCTTTATCTCGAACTCGGCATCAAGTCTCCTTCTTGCAACTTTAATGAGTTCCACTTTTTTTTTGTCAGGAACAAGTCATCGACATATAACAGGAGCATCACTGGTTTTCCTCCTTCAACATTTAAGTAAAGGTTGGAATTAGTTTTACTCTTAGTAAATCCTAGAGCCATCAATAATCTATCTGTCCATCCTGTCATACCATGTCGAACCTTGGGATCTTCTACAGTCACTCCCTCTGAAGTGGAGCATCATTCTCCCTCTGCCTTTCATATTCTATGTATCCTGTACTGGAGTGACAAGTAGTTTCCTCTACTACTAATATTCTATGTATCCATCTAGGGTCATTGGATACCAAGATCCTCTTTCTTGAACCTTTTCAAAAGTTCTTCTCACACCCATATGTGAGCTTATCATCCTCTATAAGCTTTCATCTTCAACCTTGTAGCAAAGGTTAAGATATTCATCACTTTATGTGATATTCAAGCTCCTCATGTATGTGTTATCCCATGGGTGCCTTCTGAGCTCGTACAAGGCCTTCTTTCATTTGCACACATGAGTCTGGTTGTCATGTGTCTTAACTTCTAGTGGATGCAAATGTATCGTCATAGTCTATGCCTTCTTTCCATGAGAAGCCTCATGCTATGAATCTTTCCTTGTATCCCACGATGTTTCCATCTACTGCATGTTGGAACTTACAGATACCATATCTTGGACATCATTCTTCTTGAACTAGTACTCTCCTTCCCTTTCTTCTTGGCTACTTCTTCATAGTTTGAAGGCTCTGCATCAATGATGTCGCTCAACAATGTCACATAACTAGAGTGTGTCTGAGTCCTCTTGAAGTCTCGTCATATTATTCTTCATTTTGGATTATTTCTTGAACTGTCGTCACTTGTTCTGCGGAACAAGTCTCATCCTTCTTTTCTTGTAGGTGATTGTACACGATCTTTCCTACAAGTCAAATGCATTAGTTGTATGGTTAGAAACATTTCAAAAGGCATATTCATAATAGAAAATTCTTATGCATAAAGATATAATCATGCAACTATTTGAGCCAATACAACATTAATCCATATCTTACGAAAACTTTCTAGATGCCTTCCATCTCTACCATGACATCATTGAGATTGTGCAGTAATCCAATATGTCAGCAAAGAGATTTCAATCTAGATAAGTAGCAATGGAGAGTTGTATAGAACCATGGGCTACTTACCCATCACATGCATATTAGTAGTATATTGTAATTAACGCAAACATTCTATCATGTATAGCACATCAACTGAATATAAACAAATGTATAACCAAATAATATCATGAAATGTCAATTGAATACTTATATTTATTCATTTTGTGGGTAGACTCCTTCTTAAGTCTTCTGCTTCATTATCTTCTTCATTCATGACATCATCATTTCTTATCCAAATGCTAAGATGGATAACAGGTTCTTCAAGAATTGAGTCCTTCATACTCCTCATCGCTTGAGGGATCTTCTTTGAATCATGAGAGCTAGATATTCAGTTGCTCCCACTTCTTTTCTCTTATTATGAGTCGAGCTTCTTCTTGTGCGTTCTCTTCCCAAATTCTATTGAAGGTAATCACTTCCTTTTGGAACACATTCCTCGAATGAAGGAATCCCATGAATCTAAGAGGCCATTCAAGGTGGTTATAAAAATATCTTATTCTTATTCAATTACTTCTTCATAGCATCAAACGCTTCCTTTTTGTGCCTTCAAGGATGACACATGAGGGTTGAGATGATCTTTAATAGAATCTGCAATGATTCTCTTGGCTCTATCCTTAGCCTCATTGTTGGAGACATTTACCACCTTACACACTCATTTTGGTCAATTTGGCCTAGTTAAACAACTATCCTAAGTTTTATTGACTTAATTGACATCAGAGTAGCACTAGATGACATCAGCTAGATCACACCAATGCCTACCTTCAGTCAAGGAGGCTAACTTATCCTTCTCCTACATTCGGGGAGGCTAACTGGAGCACTCCGGGGGTGATCTGAGTGTCATTAATGCCCCATATTGCTAACTGATGGTTACAATCAGTTAAACAGAGTAGTGAAGGTGCATTTCTTCATTAAATTGATTATTTAATGAACTAGAGTCAACAAGGGCGCCTCCAACCACTTCTGATGTTCAGTTACACTTCAATTAAACTCATTGGGGTTCATTGGAGTCATTGGTGTGCTACCACTTGTTAGTTGGTTTGTTGTAACATGTGTCTGACCTACTTTCAGTTAGAATCAGTCATTTATTGCACTTCGACTTCAGTTAGGGCTCAGTTGAGTCAATTAGGGTTTTGATCAGTGGTTAACTTGAGTGTTGACTGTGGCTTACATTCAGTTAAGCTAGAATCACTCATTCAATTCGAATAACCTGCTTGGGAATTTGAATTGCTTTGTCATTCATGCTTACAGCATGATCTTATATTGTATTACTCATTCTTTGTGTGAATATACAGAGCGGCTACTCATTTTGCAGCACAATTACACCATTTTCATGACTTATGGTTATTAATCTTTGATGAGACTTGTGTTTAGTCCCTAGATTACTGTGACAGATTAATATGGTATCAGAGCTCATGGTGGGAAGAAGCTCAGAACTCTCAAAAACAAGGTTTTTGATAGATCTTGCATGAAAAAATGAGCAAAGCTCAAAAATTCCAGCACTGCACCAGAAACCAAGGATTACCACTTAATACCCCAAGTAAGGAAATTGTTGATCAAGCTTGCTTGATCAACTATGCTGGGTGTGATGAAAGCCTAAAAAGTGTAGGATGTTCAACCTTATGGTGCCCCTTTTGTTGTGATTTGCAGGTTTTAACAGGTACAACTCTGAATGGACTTGTTAGTCCCTCTTCTCACCCCATTCACAAGCTTTTCAGAATGGAAGTTGAGGATGATTGCATCTCTGAAGAGAAAAGGTCTCTATGAGGTGTCTATTGGACTTGGAAAAGAGTCTTATGAGAATGAGAATGATTGGCTAAATGACGATGATAGAGCTTTTGGAGCAATATGTCTGTCCCTTTCTCCTAGTTTGCACTACCTTATTAGTTCTGCTGAATACCCAAAGGATCTCTGGACAAAATTGGGCAGAACCTTTGGCAAGCATAATGAGGATCATAATAGAACTTTGGAGATCACATCCAGCACCACAAGATTTCTTTACTCAAAATTCTCGGCCTCTACTCTCTCTGATGAAGTTGTTCAAGATGAAGAAGAAGCAGAATCTTCTACACAGTCAATTCGAATTGAAGAAAGTCTCCATGTAGTGACTCCTTCTCCTGATGATCCAGAAGTTCATGAGATCTATGATATCTCACATCCTCATATTGCTGAAACAGAAGAAGACATTCGAATCCTCAAGAACATTTGCTCTCTCTTCAGATGATTTCAGCTACTCTACATGGGTCAAGTTTTCACCATGTAGCTGTTTATATTTTTTATTGAGTTGAGTGCATTGTTCTTCTTCCAAAGTGGAATATTCCTCCAGACATATTCATTTAGAGGTTCACATGCACAGTCTCAGGATGCTGCTGCATAGAAGAACCAATTCTTGATTTACTGCTTACTTTGAGGAGGGGTATTTTTCCCATGAGGTTTTCCCTGTTTCCTTGGTTATATTAAGCAGTTACTTTATTGTACAGGGTGAACTATGGCCTTTGTTGCTGGAGCCCTAGCATTCTTATGCATTTTATGTTTTCTACTCCTCCTAAGTATAGCTTAAGGTGGGGTGTTGGAGACATTTACCACCTTACACACTCATTTTGGTCAATTTGGCCTAGTTAAACCACTATCCTAAGTTTTATTGACTTAATTGACATCAAAGGATCATAGATGACATCATATAGATCACGCCAACGCCTACCTTTAGTCAAGGAGGCTAACTTAGCCTTCTCCTACATTCAGGGAGGCTAACTAGAGCACTTCAGGGGTGATCTGAGTGTCATTAATTCCCCATATTGCTAAATAATGGTTACAATCAGTTAAACAGAGCAGTGAATGTGCCTTCCTTCATTAAATTGATTATTTATTAATTATTTAATGAACTGGAGTCAACAGGGGCGCCTCCAACCACTTCTGATGTTCAGTTACACTTCAGTTAACCTCATCAGGGTTCATTGGAGTCATTGATGCACTACCACTTGTTGGTCGGTTTGATGTGACATGTTTCTGACCTACTTTCAGTTAGAATCAGTCATTTATTGCACTCTGACTTCAGTTAGGGCTCAGTTGAGTCAATTAGGGTTTTGATCAGTGGTTAACTTGAGTGTTGACTGTGGCTTACACTCAGTTAAGCTAGACTCACTCATTCAATTAGAATGACCTCCTTGGGAATTTGAATTGCTTTGTCATTCATGCTTGCAGCATGATCTTGTATTGTATTACTCATTCTTTGTGTGAATATACAGAGTGGCTACTCATTTTGTAGCACAATTACACCATTTCCATGACTTATTGTTATTAATTTTTTATGAGACTTGTGTTTAGTCCCTATATTACTGTGACAAATTAATACTCTTCTCCCTCTAACTCCTAGACCTTTCTTACTGAAATAATTATCCAAGTCAGTTTATTCAAGGATCATAGATGTGTTATACTTCCATACTTGGAATTTCTCAGCTTCACCAAGCTTGTCATCAAGCTGGTGTGATAGGTCATTTTGAAATGAGAACCTCAAATGTAAATAGAAAAAGATTAGATCTTACCGATTTGAGGTGTCCATCCTAGTTCTGGATCTGGATGATCTAGGGTTTGTCAGAGAAACCCTAATTTTCAAAACTTGGAATCTTTTAGATCTGATTGGATAGAAAAATGTGCCTCCTCAAGGTGAGCTGAGAAGCATACTCATTTTCCCAAAATCGTGATCAGAACTACAAAATATCTGATGCCATAGTTTTCTTCAATTTCTTCTGTAGAATTACCTGAATACATTTCGAAGTTACAAATACATCAACCACTTGTTTGAACTTCTAGCCTCACCCTTTTGTTGTTGTTCCTTTCCTCAAGAGCCTCTTACCTTTTCTTTTTTACTCTACTTTCTCATCAGTTTCTCCTCGGCCTTCAAAGAAACTTGATATGCTTCTTCAACAGATCTTAATGACAACAAACTTAGTTCATCTTGTATATCAAACCTTAGACAGTTTACATACCTGGAAAATTTCTCAGGTGTATCCTCTATATGACCTGATATAATATTCACCTTATAAAATTCCTCAATAAACTCCCTAACTGTCATTGATTTTTGCTCCCCTTTATGAAGGCTCCAAAACAAATGATAAGGCATATGAACCCCTTTATGAAGGCTCCAAAACAAATCTTCTTTCTGTTGTATTGTTGATAATGAACTTGAAGGTTATGAATGGTGTTTCAAACATATCAATCACACAGATGCTAAGGTATGTAAAATAATCCATCACATATATATGATCGTGATAAAGTTTATCTGTATTCCTCTAATAACTATATTGTTAACTCATTATTGATCATCATATGGATGAACTGTGTTTCATTAATATTATTTATTTATTACATTAACTATATATATATATATATATATATATTAATGTAGCTTGATAGCTAAATTTTGATTACCAACATCAAATATTTTACCTCGTGCATATCGAGATTTATCTTCCATCATGAAAGAGATTGGAATGCATTATGAATCAATTCATGCATGCCCCGATGACCATGTTATATATTATAATCAGCATGAATTTGCAACAAAATGTCCGGAATGTCATATAAGTAGATATCGAACAGATCAAGTAACAAAAAAGGTGCCTCAGAAGGTTCTTCGTTATATTCCCATAATTCCACATTTGCAACGACTGTTCACGTGCAATAACATAGCGCAATTTATGGATTACCATGCAAGGAATAGAAGTCAAGACGATGTTATTCGAATTCCTGCAGATGGTTCTTCTTTTAGAGATATGGAGGAAAAGTGGCCTCACGTTAAAGAAGAACCACGTAATCTTAGGATTTCTTTGGCAACAGATGGTGTTAATCCATTTTCACAGATGAAATCCATTTACACGATGTGGCCTATTTTTGTTATCAACAATAACATTCCTCCATGGTTGTCAATCAAGAGGGAGCATATAATGTTGTCGATGATTATTCTAGGTATTTTGTTTCTGCAACTATTTTATTTCTAATGTAGTTGTGGCATCTAATTTGTCGTATTATGTTTCCTAATTTTATTTGTATATTTTTGTATTTTACTCTTGTGCATAGTTTATATATCTTAATGGTTCTCATAAATATATATTTTATATGTACTTAAAATCAATTAGGTAAGTTCCAGGTCAAAGATATGAATGTATATATCGAACCTCTTATAGATGAGCTATTGAAGTTATGGAATTGCATCACTATGTATGACGTATCTAGACCAATACGGCAAAGAAAATTTCAATTCCATGCAATGGTTGTATGGACAATACACGATGCCCCTGGGTTAACCCAATTTTGTGGTTTACATTTTTAAGTTCCACTTTAATTGCATTTAATTATATGAAGTAGTTAATATATTTTATATATAATTAATATTGACATAGATATTCCATATCTATATATTGTAGTTCTTCAGACAAATGGTAAATTTGCATGTCTAGTTTGTGGTCCTAAGATAAAATCTCGTCGCTCAAAAAGTTTAAGAAAGAAGGTGTTTGATGAGTATAGGCATTTCCTCTCTAAGAATCATAGGTATAGAAGATCCGAAAAAAATATTTTCAATGGGAAGAAAGAGACTTTATTAAAACCACGGAGAATGACACCTCACCTTTAGAAGATATAATACAATAGAAATCATCAAGCTGGTTCATATGGATCATCGTATATGAATTGTTATGTATTTTATTTTTTATTGTGAGTTTTTTACTGTAGTGGACGTATTTGATTTATGATGTAATTATTTATTTATAAACTAATATTCATGATGTCCATCGTGATCATGAAGGCATTAATGGGATTCCACGAGGAATGAAAAGTTATCCTATACAATTCAGCAATTTGTGCTACTATGGGCACCTACAAGTTGCTCATTTGTTTGATACAATGCATATTGGAATGAATGTGACTGAAACATTATGGCAACTACTGGAGCTAAGGAGGGAGAAAAATAAAGTTGTGAAAGCTTGCAAAAACATTCATGAAGGCAACCATGCAATAAAAGACGTCATCCAATTTCATAGCAACACAAACCAAATTGATATAAACTCAATTCCATGGATATTTACGGAGCAACAAAGCAATGTTGTCAAAGTAGTAATGTGGAAAATTAAATTCCCCACTAGATTTTGTGCGAACTTGAAGAATATCATAACAAAAAAAGGTGACTTTGCGAGGGTCCAAACGCATGATTGGCATGTCTTCATCAAGGTAATTATTATTGTTATGTCCATATAATTTTGTTTTTTTCATTTTATTGCATAATTTTTTTTTGTTGTTTGTATACTATTTGTCTAAACAATGACTTGGTTTGTATATTGATACATTATGTTATACCTCTCTCTCTCGTGGACAACTTTGACAACAATGTCAAACAAGTTATATATAATATTGGTAAATACATGAGGTAACTAGCGATTAGTTACTTGTGCTTAGTGTTTCTTTAATGCTTCATATAATTTATATTTGTTTTTTGTGCACTATTTCATGATATTTAATTTAATGTTTTTTTTTGTTAAATAACGTTATTGGTTTGCGTCACTTGTATATGGTTGACATCTAAAGAAATCCATAAAGAAGATATAAAGTATTGGAGGAGAGAAATTCCTCGTCTCATGTGTGAAATTTAGAAGCATCTACCTTCGGCATTTTTCAATGCACAAGAACACTACCTCATACACCAAGTTGAGGAGATTGAGTTGTGTGGACCTGTGCACTCAAGGTCCATGTGGATGGTTGAGAGGAACTTAAAATTTATGAAGGGTTTGGTGAGACAACGAGCACATGATGAGGGTTCTATGATGGAAGGATATACGGTATACCAAAACATGTTGTTTTTTAGTGAATATCTTCCTAATTTAGCGTCAAAGCTCAATTTACGTCGCATTTGTGATCTGGACTCTAATAACAAATTTGAAGGGGAGCAATTGAAGGGGAAAAGTGTTGATGTATATGTAACTTCGGAATGTATTCTTCTATGTATCTTATGTATTGTAACCCGATGTTTATTTCGGGATGTTTCTATTATGTATTTGAGTCATGTGATCATGCCCTGATGTTCTGATCAGGAGGATTAATAATGTAATCAAGTCATATCAAGTAATTAGGTAAGTCCCCACAGTTTCGGGGCACTTGAGTTATTATACACTAATTAAGGTGTAGGCTCGAGTAAGTAATTTTTAGTTGGGCCGACATGATTGAGTGCACTTCAAGTCAACGGAAGAATATAAATAGAGAGTGAGAGACTCTCTATTTATCACTTGTGAAATACATCACTTGCTCTCTCAAGTGTGGCGCACTTTTGGAGAAGGAAATTTTGGGCCTAGACAGAAGACAGAAGACTACTACTGTTTTGGGAGATCTCTTACTGTTTTGGTGTTGATTCTATCTTAGAGGAAGTTGTAGGGTTTTCTCCC
>LPNX010495515.1:327000-517694 GCA_001517045.1 Pseudotsuga menziesii | reverse complement strand
GATGGTAGTAGGTGTGTCCTACCATGCTGGTGATTGTAAGTGCAGAGCCTTTTCGCAGATGGTAGTAGGTGTGTCCTACCATGCTGGTGATTGTAAGTGTAGAGCCTTCTCACATATGGTAGTAGGTGTGTCCTACCATGCTGGTGATTATAAGTGCCGAGCCTTTCCACAGATGGTAGTAGGTGTGTCCTACCATGCTAGTGGATGTGAGCGCTGTGCCTTTCCACAGATGATAGTAGGTGTGTCCTATCATGCTGGTGGTTGTAAGTGCTGAGCCATTTCATAGATGATAGTAGGTGTGTCCTATCATGCTGGTGAATGTGAGTGCTGGGCCTTTCTGATGGGATTGTAGTTTACTACATGATCAGATGTGAGTGCTGGGCGTGCCTTTCTGACGAGCAGGTCAGATGTAAGTGCTGGGCGAAGACCTACATGAGGGTAGGCCTACAACCATCATGAAAAAGGGCTATCTCTATATAACTTCCTATGACGAGAAGAATCATGAGATAGCACCAGTGTTGATCCAGATCGAGTGATGATCCAGATCTAGTAATGATGATCAAGCAGTGATGATCCAGATCGAGTGATGATCCAGATCCAGTCCAGTGATGTTGATCCAGATCGAGAGATGATCCAGATCCAGTGATGATGTTTTATGTTGATCCAGATCGAGAGATGATCCAAATATAGTGATGATGTTTTATGTTGATCCAGATCGAGAGATGATCCAGATCCAGTGATGATGTTCTATGATGATCCAGATCGAGAGATAATCCAAATCCAGTGAAGATGACTTGAAGACGAAGATGAGTTGAATACGAGATGATCCAGCTGATACAGAGAAGAAGACCAGTGCTAAAAATTGTGTCGAAAGAATACCTTCCTAGTTAAGAGGGAGTGTTGATGTATATGTAACTTCGGAATGCATTCTTCTATGTATCTTATGTATTGTAACCCGATGTTTATTCCAGGATGTTTCTATTATGTATTTGAGTCATGTGATCATGCCCTGATGTTCCGATCGGGAGGATTAATAATTTAATCAAGTCATATCAAGTCATTAGGTAAGTCCCCACAGTTTCGGGGCACTTGAGTTATTATACACTAATTAAGGTGTAGGCTCGAGTAAGTAATTGTTAGTTGGGCCGACATGATTGAGTGCACTTCAAGTCAACGGAAGAATATAAATAGAGAGTGAGAGACTCTCTATTTATCACTTGTGAAATACATCACTTGCTCTCTCAAGTGTGGTGCACTTTTGGAGAAGGAAATTTTGGGCCTAGACAGAAGACAGAAGACTACTGCTGTTTTGGGAGATCTCTTACTGTTTTGGTGTTGATTATATCTTAGAGGAAGTTGCGGGGTTTTCTCCTTTATGGTTTCCCCGAGGAAAACTCTTTGTGTCTCTTGTCTCTTGTGATGTGCTTATGTTTTATTGCTGTGCTTGTTATTCTCTCAGTGAAAAGATCCTAAGATCATAATGCTAGCTTAATGTGATGAAAAACTAACAAAAAGTAGATCAAGGAAGGTGAAAGGTAATTATTAGATAGTGGATGTTTATTATATCATGCATATTTTAATTGCATTTTCAATTTATTGCATCAATTAAGAGCATATACTTTGTTCAGAAAATTTACATCTGTCTTTCATTTTAATGTTTATTGTCATCAAGCAATTGGTCGAGAGTGGGATGCAATTCATCTGTACATTGCAAAAAATCTTGATTGGATGAAGGTATGGATTGAATGATACGAATAATTGAGTCATGGAATATCAAGGGAAGGTGTGGCTTCATTGGTAAAAGCAGCACATCGCAATGGAGATAGAAATCTTACATAAAGGGAAATCGATTTAGCATATGGTTAAAAAGATAAAATGGCAAGCATATTAATCAATCTCTCTAAATATTTTATTTTGCAAATTACATTTTGACGTACATGTTGTTCTTTTCCATGTATTGCTACATAACTATTGAATTGTTGTGTAATCTTTTCGTGTATTGATTGTTATAGGTAAAACACCATAAGGCTATGGTCTGCAATGGTTGTAGATATCGCATCAAAAAAATGGATGAAACAAAGAAAACATCATATTATGGGATATCTACAATATTTTAGGTGACCAATGTTTCATCTAGAAGTGGAAGACATCCAAAAATCTCAGAAAAATGATACTATGGGTATTTGGAATATATTCTATAGTGTGACTTAAATCCTTCAAGGTAGTTATGTTCGTTGTCAAATGGTACAGGTTATGATTGAATCAAAGTGATCCCAATAGAACTATTATTGAACATGATAATGGATTTACCATGGTAAATACAAGGTTGCTTGAGCCAGGAACGGAGCCCTATGTTCTTCCAATCCAATGTGAACAGGTATTTTACTCGGAGGTTCGAGGTAAAGTAGGCTGGTGGTTTGTTGTGAGACACGATCCAAGGGGAAGTCCAGTAAAGTATAACCTAGACAATGGTAATGAAGAGGGTTCTTTATAAAAAGAAGACGATGATCAAGAGCGTGATCAACATGAGTTAGATGATGATGATGATCCAACAGAAGATGTCCAAGAATTAGTTGAATCAGATGATGTAGAAGACAATGCCACAAATATTATATCAATGATGACACAACGAGCGTTACTGACTTAGATGACAATGATGATATGGCCAATCCTTACAATATTGACTCTGGATCTGATGATACGGATGATGACTTGGATGAAGAAGACGATTACTTGGATGAACAAGACAATGAAATGTATTGAAAGGTAAATATTTAACTAAACATATTCTTTTATATTTAAAAAAAAGAGTTACTAACATCATCATCATCACCATCATCACCATCATCTTCATGATCATCATCACCACCATCATCATCATCATGATCAACATCATCATCATCATCATGTTCATAATTATCGTCTTCATGATGATGATCATCATCATCATCATCGTCATCATTGTCATCGTCTTCATCATCATGACCCTCATCATCATCATCATCATCAACAACATCATCATCATGTTGATCGTCATCGTATTCATCATCATGATCATCACTATCATGATCATCTTAATCATCATCATCATTATCATGATGTTCAGCATCATCATCTTCATCACCATTATGTTCATCATCAACATCACCATCATCATCTTGTTGATCATCATTGTCTTCATCACCATCATCACCATCATCATGTTCATCATTATCAACTTCACGATGATGATGATGATGACGATGATCATCATCGTCATCGTCGTCATCGTCTTCATCATCATGACCCTCATCATCATCATGTTGATCGTCATCGTATTCATCATCATGATCATCTTCATCATCGTCGTCATTATCATGATGTTCAACATCATCATATTCATCACCATTATGTTCATCATGATCATCACCATCATCACCATCATCACCATCATAATCATCATCAACATCAACATCATCACCATCATCACCATCATGATCATCATCATCGTTTTCATCATCACCATCATCACCGTCATCATCATCATCACCATCATCACCATCATCTTCATAATGTTGATCATCATCGTCTTCATCCTAATGATAATCAACATCATCATCATCATCATCATCATCATGTTCATCATTATCGTCTTCATCATCCTGATGATGATGCATCATCATGATCAACATCATCATTGTCTTCATCATCATCGTCTTCATCATCATGACCCTCATCATCATCATCATCATCATGTTGATCATCATCATATTCATCATCATGATCATCACCATCATGATAGTCTTCATCATCATCGTCATTATCATGATGTTCAACATCATCATCTTCATCACCATTATGTTCATCATCATCATCACCATCCACATCACCATCGTCATCATGTTGATCACCATTGTCTTCATCATCGTGATAATCATCATCATCATCACCATAATCATCATCACCATCATCGTCATCATCACTGTCATCACCATCATCACCATCATCATCATCATCGTCATCATCATCATCATCATATTCATCATCATGATCATCTTCATCATCATCTTAATTATCATGATGTTCAACATCATCGTCTTCATCACCATTATGTTCATCATCATCATCACCATGGTCATCATGTTGATCATCATTGTCTTCATCATCATGATCATCTTCATCATCATTATCATTATCATGATGTTCCACATCATCGTCTTCATCATCATCATGTTCATCATCATCATGTTCATCGTCATCATGTTCATCATCATCATCACCATCATTGTCTTCATCATCATGACCCTCATCATCATCATCATCATCATGACCCTCATCATCATCACTATCATCACCATCATCTTCATCATGTTGATCACCATCGTCTTCATCATCATGATAATTAGATGTAGCATCGATCTTCTCCATGAACAAAAATCCAATCATGAGACTTCATCAATAAGACAATTCAAAAATGCATGCACTTATAGACATACTGGCCACTAAGTGGCTTATCTTCCTTGTTTCTAGTATGACATTGAATTTTTATTTTTATTTTTCGACATTTTTTATAATTAAGATAAAAGTGACTTTATGGCAAAGTCAAAAGTTATGAGAAAGTCAAAATTTAAGATAGATTGTATGAATAATATGATCATTCTCAATTTCAAAGTAAATATAATAACAATGACCAATTTTGTGAAAATAAACATAAAAATGTAATCAAAGTATTATTTGTTAACTTTTTATATTAAATATTTATTTTGTGAAATATTTTTTAATAATTTTATAAGTAGTTATTTTAGATATTCTAAGATCAAGAATAAATATATTAGATGGTGGATGATTATTAACATATAAGATAAAGTATTACAAAATCATTATAACATTTGAATATCAAGAATGTTAAAATATACAACCATCTTACCTTATTAAATGGATAAACTTAGGAAATATGTTTTTATTGGACATTTTTGTGGAATTTATTTTTCCTTGTTTATTTAGGGTTTTTCTTGCAACGTGACCACTACAGGTTTTTGTGAAAATTGGGTCATGGTGCTCCAATGTGAGAAGCACATTGATACTTTGAATACAAGAATGTATTAGTGCTCCATGAATTTCCTACATTATATGTGTGTGTGTGTGTGTGTGTGTGTGTGTGTGTGTGTGTGTGCACTTTGAAATCAAGATTAAAGATACTAGATCGAAGGTTTTAGTGAAAATTGGGTCATGGTGCTCCAATGTAATGTAATTGAAATTGAACTAATAAATTGTAACTACACATTGGATTTTCAGTTGTAATTAAACGTTAAATTTGAAAATTGAAATTGAAATTGAATTGCAATGTTAAATTGTGATTGAATTCTAATGTGTAGACTGTAATATAGTTGTAATTTAAATTTTAAATTGTAATGATGTTGACGATGATGATGATGATGGTAATGGCGATGATGACTGTAATGATGTTGACGATGCTGAAGATGAAGATGAAGATGATCATGATGACCATGATGACCATGATGACCAAGATGATGATGATGATGATGATGATGAAGATGGCAATGATGATGACGACGATGATGATGATGACGATGACGATGATGATGATGATTATGATGATGATGACGAGGGTCATGATGATGAAGACGACAACGACGACGACGACGGCAATGATGATGATGATGATGAAGACAATGATGATGAAGACGACGATGACGACGATGATGATGATGGAAATGATGATGATCATCATCATGATCATGATGATGAATATGATGATGGTGAACATGATGAAGACGATAATAATGAAGATGACGACAACGACGATGATGATAAGGGTCATGATGATGAAGACGACGACGACGATGATGATGATGGAAATGATGATGAGGAGGAGGAGGAGGATCATGATGATGAATATGATGATGCTCAATATGATGAAGATGATGATGATGAAGATGATGACGAAAACGACGACGATGATGATGAGGGTCATGATGATGAAGACGATGATGATGACGACAATGACTACGATGATGATGACGACAATGACTACGATGATGATGATGATGATGATGGAAATGATGATGATGATGAAGATGATGGTGATCATCATCATCAACATCATCACCGTCATCATTTCCATTACCATCATCATCATCATCATGACGACGATGATGATGATGGTGTTGATGATGAGGGTCATGATGATGAAGATGATGGTGAGGATGGTGATGATGATGATGATGATGATGATGATGATGAGGGTCATGATGATGAAGACGATGATGATGAAGACCACAACGAAGATCATGATCATGATGATGAGTATCATGATGATGAATACGATGATGATCAACATGATTAAGATGATGAGGATGATGGTGATCGTCATCATCATCGTCATTGTCGCCGTCGTTGTCGTCGTCGTCATCATCATCATCATCATGTTGATTGTCATTGTATTCATCATCATGACCATCATCATCATGTTGATCATCATCGTATTCATTATTTATATCATTACTACATTAATACTTATTTAAGTTCACAACAACTGAAAAATGGATTTTTAATGAATGCAAATGAAAGGTTACTCCAATTCATTCTATAAATGGTAGTATATGGTAGTGGTTATAGCATACATAACTTGGAGGTTATAATTATTAAGAGCTATATTTATGCTAAGGGTTATAGGGATTAAGGTTTATGGGGATTAAGCGATTATAAGGGTTAGAACTTATCAACATTAAGGGTTATAATATGTATTTCTTATATTAAGCAGTATAATATGTATTTCATATTACCTAAGCTCTGAATACTAGTTAAGCTTGACTATCAATAAGCTCTTATATTACTGAGATAACGTAATATCTAACCTTACTACAGAACCCGAGCAATATACATATCATATTCATTATGGATAAATAGATGGTGATAATATGGTGAAATCACTTGTTTATAAGGTCTAGTATGGTTCTGATTACTGGATAACCTATAGCTCTTGATATGAGTGGTTTATTGATATCACATTAATTAGAGATGTAATGTAGATTACACTTACAATATCTATACACAATACAAGCAGTATCTTCAATGGGATTCATGCTATTATAATAGGGATGTACTATCCTGTATAGTAATATTGGTAACTATTTTGTACCTGTTAGTTATGATACTATGTCTCCATAAGATTTAACATACAATATGTGAATGCCAACTACTCAGCTTTATCATAATAATGGACAAGCTTATTATTAGGATTATTAATCCTCCCTTGGCCAATTTGGTCATATGTCTAAATTGGGAGTCCATCCAGTCTATTTTTAGTCACTAGTGCCATTGGGTCCACTTGGCCTAATTGGGGCACATGTTTCAGTTACTAAAGTGTGGGGAACACTAATTGAGGCCTACTGCCACTGATTGCACTTTCATGCATCAGTTTAGGAGCCTCTTAGACCAATCCCTACAATTTAGGAGCCATTGGGAGTGCTGATACCAACCAAGGTCAGTTGAGTTGAGTTGGTGACTAGTCAAGCTAAGTTAGGAGTCATTTACATTCAGTTCTAGTCCTATACATTCAATTAGTGCTAGGTTTGCATGGCTGCATGTAGGAGAGGTGCATTTCTCACCTACCTCAGTCAATTAGCCTCAGTCAACACTGAATTATACACTTGAGTTGTGTTTTAGAACTCCGGTGATGACTTAGACAAGATCAGTTAACCATTGAGTCCTCCGATAATGATTTAGACAAGGTCTTAGTTACCTACAGTTAAGTAGAGTGTAATCAATTCGAATTTCCTCATGTGGATTCGAATTGCTTGTGGCCATTTAGCCATTGTACTTCATTGTAATTATTATCTAATTACCTTTTTTTATTAATGAAAGCATTCACAGTTGCAACCATTTTTGCACTGTTTCATTCTTCAATTACTGAGTAAATTGTGTGATCTATCTTTTGAGTTGTGTGTTTGTCCATAGATCTATGTGCTCAATTTATATGGTATTAGGGCCTCGACGGACAAGGTGCCTCTCCTCCTCAGATCTCCAACTATATCATTTTTTTTAGCAAATTGCTCCTTCCAGTACTGCACCAGAAGCGGAGAATTTACCACTTAATATCCCAAGTTAGGAAATTGTTGATCAAGCTTTCTTGATCAACTATGCTAGGTGTGAAGGAAACTCCAAAAGTGCAGACTGTCGACCTTACTTTGTATGTTTGATTGTGTGACAAGTTATCATCTCTTCTCATAGCATTTGCTACAAGCGGCCCTTTCTTCTCATTGCATTCGCTACAACAGCTCAGTCCTCCTTACTGCATCCAAAATGGCTCATTCAGTAGAGCCTCTCACTCCCTTCAACTATCACCAGTGGAAGGAAGACATGGAGGTACTGCTCCACACCAAGAAGCTCTTTAGACTCACAAAAGAAACAGAGGAAGTGCCAATTCTGAATCATGACAAAGAAAAGTACTTGAATAGGCTTGATGAAGCTCATGAATACTTATTCTCCTCAGTCTCTCAAGATCTTCGATTCCACATCCAAGGATTGAAGACTCCCAAGGAGATTTGGGACAAGATTGCTTCCTTATTTGATAAGCAAGATGAGATGAGGGTCCATCAGCTATAAAATGAACTAATCTCTCTTAATCCATCCAAATTCGAATCACTGAATGAATTTTTCACAAAATTCAAGAACCTAATATTCCAGTTGAAGCAATGCAAGGTGGAGAAGGAGGATGATCAGCTCATTCTTGCCATCCTCTCAAAACTCAGTGCAGACTACTCAGTCTTTGTGTCAACTTTTCATTTGGTGAGGATCACTACTCCAAATTGGAAGATGCCCACTCTTGATGCTTTCATTGCATCTCTCACTTATGAGCATGACAAGTTGATCCAAATGGGGATCATTCAATCTTCCAGAGATAAAGCACTGGTTGCAGGAGGACCTAAGGGAGCGAATGATAAAGGGATGCAAAGAGATAAGTCCCCTATGAAGAAAGAGCAGTCAAATGAGCCTTCAGGTTCAAAGAGAAGCAAGAAGAATGGAAAAGGCAAGGTCCTCTGCTCTTACTGTGGAAGGGGCTTTCATTCAGAAAGCTCCTGTATGAGAAGACAACTTGATGAAATGACTCTTCTTTTGAAGAAACATAACATTTCTGCACCTGCTAGTGCAAGGAAGGATGACTTTGAAGAAGAAGATGAATAATACCAAAGGAAAGGCCATGCACTGAAAAGGAAAGGCCATGCAACCATTTTTGCACTGTTTCATTCTTCAATTACTGAGTAAATTGTGTGATCTATATTTTGAGTTGTGTGTTTGTCCATAGATCTATGTGCTCAATTTATATGTTGTTAGAGCATCGACAGACAAGGGGCCTCTCCTCCTCAAATCTCCAGCTGGATCATTTTTTTGAGCAAATTGCTCCTTCCAATACTGCACCAAAAGCGGAGAATTTACCACTTAATATCCCAAGTTAGGAAATTGTTGATCAAGCTTGCTTGATCAACTATGCCAAGTGTGAAGGAAACTCCAAAAGTGCAGACTGCCAACCTTACTTTGTATGTTTGATTGTGTGACAGGTTATCAGCTCTTCTCATAGCATTCACTACAAGCAGCCCTTTCTTCTCATTGCATTCACTACAGCATCTCAGTCCTCCTTACTGCATTCAAAATGGCTCATTCAGTAGAGCGTCTCACTCCCTTCAACTATCACTAGTGGAAGGAAGACATGGAGGTACTACTCCACACGAAGAATCTCTTTAAACTCACAGAAGAAACAGAGGTAGTGCCAATTCTGAATCATGACCAAGAAAAGTACTTGAACAGGCTTGATGAAGCTCATGGATACTTATTCTCCTCAGTCTCTCGAGATCTTCGATTCCACATCCAAGGATTGAAGACTCCCAAGGATATTTGGGACAAGCTTGATTCCTTATTTGATAAGCAGGATGAGATGAGGGTCCATCAACTAGAAAATGAACTAATCTCTCTTAATCCATCCAACTTCGAATCACTGAATGAATTTTTCACAAAATTCAAGAACCCGATATTCCAGTTGAAGCAATGCAAGGTGGAGAAGGAGGATGATCAGCTCATTCTTTCCATCCTCTCAAAACTCAGTGCAGATTACTCAGTGTTTGTGTCAACTTTTCAATTAGTGAGGATCACTACTCCAAATTGGAAGATTCCCACTCTTGATGCTTTCATTGCATCTCTCACTTATGAGCATGACAAGTTGATCCAAATGGGGATCATTCGATCTTCTAGAGATCAAGCACTGGTTGCAGGAGGACCTAAGGGAGCGAATGATAAAGGGATGCAAAGAGATAAGTCCCCTATGAAGAAAGAGTAATCAAACGAGCCTTCAGGTTCAAAGAGAAGCAAGAAGAATGGAAAAGGCAAGGTCCTCTGCTCTTAGTGTGGAAGGGGCTTTCATTCAGAAAGCTCCTCTATGAGAAGACAACTTGATGAAATGGATCTTCTTTTGAAGAAACATAACATTTCTGCACTTGCTAGCGCAAGGAAGGATGACTCTGAAGAAGAAGATGAAGAATACCAAAGGAAAGGCCATGCACTGAAGGCTTTCTGCTCATTAGCGCATGTCTTCCTCATTGATTCTAGAGCTTCCAATCATATGGCTGCATCCAGAGAATCATTCTCTTCTTTTTAGTCCTTTAATGGTCCTAGTATTCATATCAGAAATAATACTAAAGTCCAAACAAAAGGGAAGGGATCTATCAAGCTTGAACATGGAAGATTCAAAGATGTGCTATTTGTTCCCTCCCTAGCTTCAAACCTATTATATGTCTACCAGATGACCCATACTGGCTCTCCAAAGCGAGTGATCTTTGGTCCTGACTCAGTAGAGATCACATATATCTCTACTGGGAACATCATAGTGAAGGGTGTTGCAAATCATGCCTCAAAATAATATGAGTTCTCACATTTTATGCCTCCTTCAGAACCAGTGCACTCTCAGCAGCCACTTGCAAGGGAAGGTAAAATCATTTCCTCTGTTTCTTTTGTAGCTTCTACTAGTATTGCGGATCCATCTTTATCAGTTTATGAGATTGAGATTCAGGGTGATTCATGTCTAGTTTCAGTCCCTACTTCCAAACTGGAATCTAGGAAGATGACTGGAAACCCACCTGACACTTAGAAAGGAAAGACCCTTGCGCTATGCCATGCAATCTTACCTCCTTCGGAGAGATGCAATAGACTCCATGTAAGATGCTACATGCCAAGGGATCAGTCTCACTAAATTCAGAAGAATAGATATGATCATACACCTCTTCATCCAGTAAGAGACAAAGGTTACATTCCTCCTTCCTTCCATAATCAATTTTGGAGAAGAAGAAGAAGAAGTCTACATGCCAGGCCCTAGAATACTGTGCACAGCACACCATGCATGCTGCTTTTCTACCTCGCAGAGATGAAGATTGCAACAACATATTTTCAAGTTTTTCAAACTTGAATCCTGATTCTACCTGCTTAGATAGAGGGGGGGATTTTTTCCCATGTGGTTTTTTCCCCAGCTCCTTGTATTAAGTACTTACTTTATTTTACTTGATGTAATGGGTGACCTATGGTCTTAGTTAACAGGGCCCACAGATTGTCCAAGTTAGCATTCAGGGGGGGGGTATTAGGATTATTAATCCTCCCTTGTCCAATTTGGTCATATGTCTAAATCAAGAGTCATGTCTAGATCGGGAGTCCATCCAGTCTATTTTTAGTCACTAGCACCATTGGGTCCACTTGGCCTAATTGGGGCACATGTTTTAGTTACTAAAGTGCGGGGAACACTAATTGAGGCCTACTGCCACTGATTGCACTTGCATGCATCAGTTTAGGAGCCTCATATACCAATCCCTACAATTTAGGAGCCACTGGGAGTGTCGATACCAATCAAGGTCAGTTGAGTTGTGTTGCTGACTAGTCAAGCTAAGTTAGGAGTCAGTTGCATTTAGTTCTAGTCCTCTACATTTAGTTAGCGCTAGGTTTGAATGGCTGCATGCAGGAGAGGCGCATTTCTCACCTACCTCAGTTAGTTAGCCTCAGTAAAAACTGAATTAGACACTTGAGTTGTGTTTTCTAACTCCGATGAACTCCGATGATGATTTAGACAAGGTCAGTTAACCATTGAGTTGTCCATTAATGATTTAGACAAGGTCTTAGTTACCTACAGTCAAGTAGAGTGTAATCAATTCAAATTTCCTCATGTGGATTCTAATTGATTGTGGTTGTTTAGCCATTGTACTTCATTGTAATTATTATCTAATTACCTTTTTTTTATTAATCAAAGCATTCATAGTTGCATCCATTTTTGCACTGTTTCATTCTTCAATTACTGAGTAAATTGTGTGATCTATCTTGTGAGTTGTATGTTTTTCCATAGATCTATGTGCTCAATTTATAATTATATACCATATCATGATTAAACCATTCTTATTGAGCTCTAATATTACATAACCTATCATGAAGTAAGACTAATAAATACCACTCAGCTTAATTACTTAATCAATGGTGAGGATAAAGTGACCGTACTAGTTACATGCTTATTCAACTCGATCAATGGTTATACTTCAAGTAAGAAATGTCGAGCTCTATTAAAATCTCTGTACAAACTACTAGTATAAGCTTAGAGTTACAACATTGGATTCAATTCATTACACTAACTACATGTCACTTATTGAATAGATAGAACTAATACCATTACTTCCATCACTATGATACTAGATTAAGTTGTTTGTGATTCCAATAGAGTATTATACTTATGATTACATAACCTATAAGTTCAATGGTTCCAACTATCTATGTTTATCTCCTTCCTATAATTACCCTTATATTATAATTACCTCTTTTATAGCTTATGGTATTGAGATTACATAACTAGGTGTATTGTTCTAGTTCAATGTTGGGTTTAATTTACTACTAATAATAATAATAACAGCTAAGAGGTCCACCCAATCACCAAACATTTTGAGAACCCATTACCATCCAATGAAACAAACTCCCAATTAGTAAACATATTCTTCAAAATCAAAATGAAAATAACATCCATGAAAGGACACTATTATAATCTTGGAAAAATCCAAGACCAAGCAAAAATTTGTTGGAAATTAATGGATAGTAGTCTAGAAAATATTAATAAAAACATTGTTTCATTAGATAACATAATGCTTTAGTATTGTTACCCCCTTTTTTGCATGGGTGGTCAATTGGAGTTTTGCTGAGCTAAACTGGGCTAATTCCTAGTGTTTTTTAGCATGAGTTTGTTGAGCTAAACTTGGCTAGTTCTTGGCATGATTCATGGGATCTATGTTGGGATAGTTCTTGGCATGATTCTTGGGCATGATTTCTTCTTAGTTCACAGAATTATCCCATAATTGGATTTCTGCTCATTCTTTGCTGTTAAAACACGCCAAGAATACTGTTCAAGTGCATAAGTCATCCAAGAATATGGATAAGAGGATGCTTTCTGCTGCTAGACATGCCTAGAACTGTTGGTACTACTTATTGAGGTCTGTAATGCACCTAGAGGCTAGAACTGTTCCCAAAATGTTGTTTAGAGGCTCAAAACAGTTCATATAATGTCCAGGTTTGGGATTTATGGTTGTTTTCATGCCCATATCTATTACTCTCATGCTGTCTTTTCCTACAATCAGCCTAAAATTAGAAATGAATGTTGTTTTAGGGCTGCTTGAGACCACAAACAAACCTAGAATTGCCCATAGTGCTGTAAACATGGTATAGACTTGTGTAAAAAGTAATATTTGTCATAGGACAAAGATTTCTAATCCATTTACCAATTACAAGCAATCTTTGTCATAGGACAAAGATTTCTAGAATGCCTTTGCTTGTAATTGGTAATAACCCCATTAAGTTGGGATCACTTAGAATACTAGGCAATATTGGGACATAATATACTACATAAGATGGACGAGGACGAGAAAATGGCTCAAATGAAGACTAGACTGAAGGAAGATAAAAATTGTTAAAATAACTGTAACAATACAAAAGGGGACTTACTTCCCCATAGTTTATTTATTGGTGTCTCAAGCCCATCTTAATGAAGAAATGGTTTCCTAGAAGATCAAGTTTAAACTCTTCCTATATTAACCAGTTTAAAAGAAAAGAACTATAAAGATAACGAGAGGGTTTTTTGTTCTTCTCATAGAGATGAATATTTTACTTTGGAAATGTATGTGACCTATATTCTTAGTGGGGACGAGTATTGAAACCAATAAAAACCTTTTTATTGTTGCAAAAGGCTTATCCTTGTAAGTTAATATAAAGTACAAAGAGTAGGCCTTTACATCACTAAATTTCCTCGTTCCACCATAGTGAGGAAGGAAAGCATATCCAACTAGGTTGTAATAGTAGAGGACATAGTGCACTCTCATACAAATGCACTTAACATAAATTTTAGTTTCTTAATATTCCCAAAAAATTTGGAAATCCATTCAATTGAAGCCCTTTTTAGGATCCTCAAAGATGCTTTATATCTTTTTTTCCATGAAAGAATTTGTATAAAATAATAGGTTTCATAATTCCACATGTCTCCATATGGTTTTATATATGGAAGGCCTTACATAACCCCTCTAAGTTGGAATCACTTAAAATATCAAGCAATTTTGGGACTCAAGATACTACAAGAGATGGAAGAGCAAATGGCTAAGACAGTGATTGTTTAAAGAACTATGAGCATAAAAAAGGGGACCGATTTCCCTATAGCTTATTTAATGGTGTCTCCAACCCATCTTGAAGAAGAAATGGTTTCCTAGAATATCAAGTTGCAATTCTGCCTAGATAACCGGATTTAGGAAATAAAATTATAAAGATAACCATAAGGTTTTCCAGTTCTTCTCATAGAGATGAATATTTCAATTTGGAAATGTCTATGTCCTATATGCTTGGAAGGCAAGTGTGATGAAACTAGTAAATAATTTTTTGTTGTTGTTTCAAAAGTCTTAGCTTTATAAGGCAGTATAATGTACAAAGAGTAATCCTTTACATCATTGAATTTCCTCTTACCACCACAATGAAGAGGGCAATCATATCCAACTGGAGGGATGGAATTATGAGGGATTGACGTCCAGAGAAGGAATGGTTTCTCCTTGTGTTGCATAAGTAAGTATTGTGGTTTTCAAGCAATTGATCCAACATAAAATTTCAATAGTGGTATACTTAGAAAATCCTACCCTTTCCTGTCAGTTATAGAAATTGTCCTGATAATTCTATACATCCTTATTCACCTTTGTGGTGCCATAGGCTAACTAGGGTGTGGAATGGACATTGTAGTATAGACGAAAGAATTATTCCATGACATTTTTTAGGTCTACATTTCCTTTGTCTATCCTCTACGTCTCCTCATTTCTGGCATATTCTTGCACCTTAGATCTGCAAACTCAGGACTGCATTATTCATTTTTTCCAAAACCTGCAAACCCTAATTTCCCTATTGTTTGTCTATTGTTATCTCTCATATACCTCTCAATGTTTGGTTGTAACCCTAAACAATGGAAGTTTTCCATTCCATTCAATTGAACCCTAAACATGAATAATTCCATTCAATTCAACCCTAAACAATGGTTCTGGATGCAACTAATACAACCTCAAAACCATAATGGCTATCAGGACAAGATTCATACGAGAGTGTGTTGTGATGAGTTGGAAGTTTTTCTAAGTTATATGTAAGCCTACGAGTGTAGAGTAAGGAGAGAGGAGTGGCCAAGAAAATGAATAATCATGCCAATATATACTGGAGAACTGACCTAGAAGATGTGTGATTAGGTCGGTGTAGTGTTAGAAGCTCTCAGAATGTGAACTCATCTATAGAGGTTGGAGAAAGTAATGCATTTAGTTGAATATCCGACATACATGGATGATTTTAGAGGCGAATTATAGCCCATTGGCGAATTTTAAGGGGTGCCCAAAAAAAGATGGGCGAATTTTTAATATTAAAACGGTTTTTTTTAATTTAATAAATTAGCCCATTTTTTATTTTATATATAATTTCCCTTGACTAAATAGCCCGCGCGATTAACCTCTGAAAATTCATAAAACCTAATTTCACCAACCCGTCGATGGGAAAATCGTGACATTTGCCCCAATTTCTTCCGTAATGGAGGTGAAATCGCCAAAAATTTACAGTTTTGGAGGATAAATGAAGATGATTCGCCCAAATTTATGGTAGATAGGTTAAAAATTTGGTAATTCGCCCCTATTTATGGATCTTTTCCTTATTCTTTTAATTTTCATGTTATCAACTTGCAAACAAATTTGGGCAAAATCTATCCATAATCAGCTGTAACATTTTCCATTGGCTTTGAAACAGCACAAGAAGATGAAAAACAGAGTTCAGCCTCCAGGGAAACTTCAAAAATAGATGGTCTCTTGGATCGAAAATAGCTCTCCCTTCTCCTGCCATTCCTGGATTGCTGTTGTTGCTCCATCATAAAACATTGGGAAGCACCTCTGCTCTAATATCCATCTACAGATTCCCTGTCTTGAAGGTTCAAGCTCCAGTCCTTACAGTATTTGGATTTGGACGGGATTCAACTATTGATGCTCCACTGTCTTCCTCACTATACAGATATCCAAGCATTTCTTCTCAGCTTCAAGTAGCTTTCCTTATGAGAGGCTTCTTTGAGGTTGGTAGAGGTACTTTCTTCTGTCAAGGCAAGATATGTCAATCCAATATCCTGCTAGTTACATGCTTATTTCCCTAAAAAGGGGACTGATTTCCCTATAGCTTATTTAATGGTGTCTCCAACCCATCTTGAAGAAGAAATGGTTTCCTAGAATATCAAGTTGCAATTCTACCTAGATAACCGGATTTAGGAAATAAAATTATGAAGATAACCATAAGGTTTTCCAGTTCTTCTCATAAAGATGAATATTTCAATTTGGAAATGTCTATGTCCTATATGCTTGGAAGGCAGGTGTGATGAAACTAGTAAATACTTTTTTGTTGTTGTTTCAAAAGTCTTAGCTTTATAAGGCAATATAATGTGCAAAGAGTAATCATTTACATCATTGAATTTCCTCTTACCACCACAATGAAGAGGGAAATCATATCCAACTGGAGGGATGGAATTATGAGGGATTGATGTCTAGAGAAGGAATGGTTTCTCCTTGTGTTGCATAAGTAAGTATTGTGGTTTTCAAACAATTGATCCAACATAAGATTTCAATAGTGGTATACTTAGAAAATCCTACCCTTTCCTATCAGTTATAGAAATTGTCCTGATAATTCTATACATCCTTATTCACCTTTGTGGTGCCATAGGCTAACTAGGGTGTGGAATGGACATTGTAGTATAGACGAAAGAATTATTCCATGACATTTTTTAGGTCTACATTTCCTTTGTCTATCCTCTACGTCTCCTCATTTCTGGCATATTCTTGCACCTTAGATCTGCAAACTCAGGACTGCATTATTCATTTTTTCCAAAACCTGCAAACCCTAATTTCCCTATTGTTTGTCTATTGTTATCTCTCATATACCTCTCAATGTTTGGTTGTAACCCTAAACAATGGAAGTTTTCCATTCCATTCAATTGAACCCTAAACATGAATAATTCCATTCAATTCAACCCTAAACAATGGTTCTGGATGCAACTAATACAACCTCAAAACCATAATGGCTATCAGGACAAGATTCATACGAGAGTGTGTTGTGATGAGTTGGAAGTTTTTCTAAGTTATATGTAAGCCTACGAGTGTAGAGTAAGGAGAGAGGAGTGGCCAAGAAAATGAATAATCAGGCCAATGTATACTGGAGAAATGACCTAGAAGATGTGTGATTAGGTCGGTGTAGTGTTAGAAGCTCTCAGAATGTGAACTCATCTATAGAGGTTGGAGAAAGTAATGCATTTCGTCGAATATCCGACATACAAGGATGATTTTAGGGGCGAATTATAGCCCATTGGAGAATTTTAAGGGGTGCCCAAAAAAAGATGGGCGAATTTTTAATATTAAAACGGTTTTTTTTAATTTAATAAATTAGCCCATATTTTATTTTATATATAATTTCCCTTGACTAAATAGCCTGCGCGATTAAAAAATTCATAAAACCTAATTTCGCCAACCTGTCGATGGGAAAATCGTGACATTTGCCCCAATTTCTTCCGTAATGGATTTCGCCAAAAATTTACAGTTTTGGAGGATAAATGAAGATGATTCGCCCAAATTTATGGTAGATAGGTTAAAATTTTGGTATTTCGCCCCTATTTATGGATCTTTTCCTTATTCTTTTAATTTTCATGTTATCAACTTGCAGACAAATTTGGGCAAAATCTATCCATAATCAGCTGTAACATTTTCCGTTGCCTTTGAAACAACACAAGAAGATGAAAAACAGAGTTCAGCCTCCAGGGAAACTTCAAAAATAGATGGGCTCTTAGATTGAAAATAGCTCTCCCTGCTCCTGCCATTCCTGGATTTCTTTTGTTGCTCCATCATAAAACATTGGGAAGCACCTCTGCTCTAATATCCATCTACAGATTCCCTGTCTTGAAGGTTCAAGCTCCAGTCCTTACAGTATTTGGATTTGGACGGGATTCAACTGTTGATGCTCCACTGTCTTCCTCACTATACAGATATCCAAGCATTTCTTCTCAGCTTCAAGTAACTTTCCTTCTGAGAGGCTTCTCTGAGGTTGGTAGAGGTACTTTCTTCTGTCAAGGAAAGATATATCAATCCAATATCCTGCTGTTGAAAAATGGCTTTATGCTGGGCATTCCAAACTTGGCTAGGAGATTCCAGACATTAGCTAGGATTGGCTTCCCTCTCAAAAGAGGATTTCTAAACGCCAGTTAAGAATCACATCCACCCGGTCTTCCACTGAGGGAAGGCTCTAAATTCATCTTTGGAATGCTGCTCTCCATACAGATTGAAAGTCCATAAATACCTCTCTTCTGGAGATTTTATGTTGTAAGAAGTTTGTTTTGGGAGAGAAGTAAGATGAAAAAGTTGATTTTCGGAAGGCTTCCCTTATCCCAAATAGACTATCATAACTGCTGACGCTCGCTGTCTCCTCCATCTTCCCCTATGATGGCCTGGTTTCCTACTTTGACAGAATAAAAGGCTGTCTTTTCCCTCAATGCTCAGCTCTCCTACATTTCTTGGGATATCAGGGATTTCAATTTTAGATGTTTTACCAGATTTTGTGAGTCGCTTTCAAGATCAGTTGGAACCTAAGTGGGGGGAGACCCTCTTAACCAGTCCCCTTCATACTTCCATGAGGAAAGTTCTGCAAGAATTTTGGTAATAGCGCTGGATGCTTCTTTAGGGGAGGACTCTTTAGAGTTTTATCTTCCTTCAATCTTGTTTCCAACCCATTGCCTGGAAGCCAAGAGAAGTCGCCTATTAAAAGTTAAAACTCGCAAGGAGTTTTTAATTTATCTGCAGATGGGCGAGCCTCTCATCGTCCGAGGGATCGAGTCTAAACTTCTCCTTCTATACTCAACCAGGAGGTACATCTTGAGAAGATCTCCTTCTAAAGGGCTGGCTCACCTGTCAATTAATTTGCAGACTATTTTCGCTGTTAAGGCATTGTTCGTCATCAATGATGTTATTTATGTAATTTTTTTCAAGGGAACCATTTATCTGTTATTCATTAGGGAGGAAGTAGTTTTGTCACCCTATCTTATATTCGCACATCTCACCCTATGGTTATATTTGTCCACTTGAGGTATTTGGCTTTGGAATTATGAATATTAATGGAAGACATCTATGCTGTTCACAAAAAATTATTTGCTTTGTTGCCCGATAATATTACAAACTTTTCCACATATTATTGAAGTAATGCCCATTGTTAATGAAGTGGAACTATTTTCGGCTTAGATGCCACTACTAGGGGTATAGTCAAATATATTAGTCGTGTTTATGCAGCAAATTGTTCACGGGGCTTTTAAATGACCACAACCATCTTCGTAGATGCATGTTTCCCAAACTAATGGAGATGTATTTGATTCATTAGCATTGTTTACATTGCAAACTAAGACATTGGCAATGAGGAATGATGTATTTCTCCTCTTCCTTGCTACTGTCTGCAATGCTATCCTAGGACTTTCTGACTAACTCCTGGCCTGATGCACTGACCTGCATACTTTGCTGTAGATTTGTTGCTAATTGTTTTTCAATAGTTTATGTCATTGTTGTAGAGGCTGATAAACATAACATTTTGTAAAACTAAGGCATTCTGATGGAGATCTGTGACTGATTTGGATTGTTATATTGAAAAATGCTCTTATATTCTAGACATCGGCGTACAACCTATGGGCAATGGCAATGGCATTGTAACAAAAACGTGATAAACTAATTCATTTCTGCTATTGCATGTTTTCTCTCTTTGGCTTAGTAATATAATTCATGGTTGAAATTTCAGCATGATTGATACTACTAATTTGCAATATTCTGTCATGCACTTGGCGAAAACAGCCTGATAGTGATCACCAGACCATATTTCATATATTATAATCCCTACTGTGTACGTTTCGTTCTTGTTTATAAGATTTTGACGATTTGTACTGTCTGGAAAATGGATTTTGACGAGACTCTTTATGGCCAGATAATATGGTATCCTTTGTTTGGACAATTGTACGTTTTAGCAAAACACCTTCACATAGATCGGTCTAATCCAAGTGCAGCCATTGAATCCATGAAACAGGTATACTGACTCTATCATTGATTTTCTAACTTGGAAAACATTTTTTTCTTTTCATCTACACCAAAATCATCAGTATTATCTTTATGTGCAAAGGCAACAAGGGATATGGTGGATAAGGATTTGTCTTTGATCATCTTTCCTGAAGGCACACGTTCAAAAACTGGGAGATTGTTGCCATTCAAGAAGGTACTTACTATCTGTTTAAAGTTCGCCCGACTTCATCTATTTTATGGCTCTTTGTCATGTTCTCTTGTGGATAGCTATGAAATTCGGTTGTCTTAAAATATCGATCTCACATACATGCAGGGATTTGTACACCTAGCCATTCAATCCAGGCGACCCATAGTTCCCATTGTCTTGACCGGTACACATCTTGCATGGGAAAAGAACAGTTTACATGTTCGACCAGCACCATTAACAGTGACATACTTGCCTCCAATATGTACAAATGATTGGACTATAGACAAAATTGATGATTATGTGGAAATGTTGCATTCAATATATGTTGAAAATCTCCCAGATTCACAGAAACCTCTGCAATGAGCAACATTAATTTCCCGTTGATTTATTTTCTTCTAAAAATCTCTTAAATCTGCATTAGCCTTGCAATGAACACTGCTACAGGAAGGGAACGAAAGTTGAGAATCCAGAAGCTCAGGTGCTGCTAGTTTGCTGAGTTTTTTGGAGGATTGCCTGCCAGGGAAATTGCAACATAAGTCAATTACACACCTTAATGCTTTTTCAAGTCAAGCAATGGAATTCATATGATTTTTGGAGTCGTGATCTTGAAAATAAAATTCAGCATTTGAGTACTTGAAGCTTTGATTCAGCTTCAGAGCCAGTTCAGCATGTGGTTAAGGGCATGTGTATTAAATCTGATATGTGAAATGAGAAAAATTATTTCGTTTCATGTTTGTATTACTTAGGGGTGAACTTTCTCAAGTGAAAAGGAATCGATGTGTGATGGTTAAACAAGAATGGAAAACCTGATACTTATTTTGATGTACTCAAACTAAGTAACAGGTTTTCCATTCTCATTTAATTTAATTGACCTGTAATGGAGTCACTTTTCTCGATATGTAATGGTGTCTGTGAAAAGCAAGTTTTGAGATGAAATCACCTTTACTCCAGTGTTTTTAATGTGTGCCTTAGACATCTGTATGTTGTTGAGTATTTCAATGTAATTACATCAGAGATTTAGTATTCTTTCAGTTGCTATTATAGTGAGAGGACACCCTTTCATGCATTTCTTTTCCTTAAGCTTGTGCAAGGGCTTATTTATCCCTTTCGATAATAGGGTTCCTATTCTGTATTCTGTGGGTGATATTGTTTTGACTAGGAAAAATTTCTCTTATGAAAGAGACATCATTGTTAGAATCCTGCTAGTCGGTTGTATCCAATGATAATGAAAACAGTGATGTCTCTTTCATAGGAGAAATTTTATATCTTCCTTGCACCATTTGAAATTGGACTTTACAGTTCTTCCATCGAGAGATCTGATTGTTTTTGTGATGTGTAGAATGCACAAAAGTGAATACACATCCACATACAAAAGCTCAATATTCATTAGATATAATAGGAGTGAAAAATCAGTATGGCAAGAATACTTTATGGAGTTGGGTAAGACATCAAATTTGACCAAGTTTTTTATAAAAAGTTAGGTGAAATGTTTACAATTGGTATTTGAGGTGAGGTAGCTGAGAAGTGAAAAATGTAAAATATAAATATAATTCATCTTTGACTTTCTTATGACTAAAGTCGTGTCATCTCCTTTTTTATTATAGGAAATTGTTCTCAATTTCCCTTTTTTATTATAGGAAATTGTTCTCAATTTCTGTTGTAGATGAGGGAATTGTTGCCTGAAAGCTGGTTGGGACAACCACATTACTTAACTGACTAAGGTGCCTTTGTGGCCAACCAAGTGGGTGATTGTAATTGTGTCTAATTGTTTTGGTATGTACATATCTTTAGTTAAATGAGCCTAAAAATCTAAAATGGTTACCTCTGGATGGAAACCTCTTTCCATGTGAAGTCTCATACAGATTGAGTTGACTTGCATCGACAGCATCCTGAATACCAATATGTGGTGGGATATCCAAGCCTAAGGCATTGAAACACATTGGTTGAGTGTTGGTATATGCCCTGCACCTGGTTGGTTTGAGCTTATGATATTGATTCTTAAATCTTTTTTCTCCAAGTGAAATTAAACTTTATTTCCGAGCTAAATATGTGGTTGTACCTGATGCCAGTGATGAAGGGCTTTGTACTTCACTTGAATTTGTTGGATCAACACAAGAAACTAAAACAATTAGAGTCACTATAAAAATCATGGCAAGTGTTAAAGCCTAAAATGACTTAAGCATTTACAAAACTACATGGATGTTTCCTTTGAGTGGTGAGCAAACTGCCTATCAAATCTATGGGGATGGATTCTCATGGTTTAGAGGGCACAAGAAAATACTGGTATAATCCAAGCTTCCTATTACAAGGCTTGGCTTAGTCACGGAGTAACTCCAAATGTAGTCTTCCACTTGTTTATTCATGGGTGACCATGAGAATTACCATTGTAGGTGTTGGACCATTTTTTGAACACCAAAATGACCTCTATGAGAGGAAGAGTACTCAAGTTGGGGACTACTCAAGTTGGAGGATGACATGGGGAAACTCCACCAGCTAAAGGAATCATGTCTCAATAATGTAAAAGGTATTTCATCTAATCTACCCACCATCCATGATTAATAACAAACACAAGTGGAGGACTATTGAGAGTACTCTACTAACTCAACAATCATGGGGGGCAAGGTCATGGATATAAAGATTCAAAAGAGGAGCTGATATCAAGATTCAAAAGAGACATGGTTAGAAAAGCTCTGATATGAACTGACATGTGCACAAGTGATACAGCAAAAAATAAATGCTCACTTAAGAAGAAAAGACAAGAGGAATCGCTGCAATTGTAAACACTCTCTGTACAACATTCCATTGTACATGAGTACAAATATTGGTAGGTGGAGTTACATGAAGAATTAGGTAGGGTGGTAGGTGGGATCTTAGGTAATACTTACAAATACATCCTAGAATAACTAGATGAAGAGTTAATTATAACTGGTAGGTGGAATTTTTTATGTGAGATTTGCAACTATATCCTAGAACAGTAGTTATAAATACATATATTCCACTTTTCACCTAATTAATCCTTGTATACAAACTATTATAAGAATCCTCAATTGTAATTTATCTGTTGCTAGAAATAGTATCCTTAGTGGCCTTGCCAGAGATTTCTTATGGAATCTACTTCATCTCGCTACAACTGTAAAATCCCTGTTTCTTATTTTAATTTTTTTTCCCCAAAATTTAAAAAACTAGAAACTGGGTATACAGTTTGTAAAATGTTTCCAACACTAAAGTCAATGTTGATTGTTTTGCCAGGATGAGTCCTTGACTGGACTTGCAAACCTTGCTTTGGCTGCTCAAGATTTACTTCACAGAGGGCTTTTCACCAAGAGGGTAATTATCAAAATGGGTTCTGGAGGATCAATGATGGTGACATCCAAAGGATTGTTCTATGCACCAGCATGGAAGGTGGGTTCTGGTGACACAAGATTATAATGTGTTTGGTCAGTTGTAATTTTTGAATTAGTTCCAGAAAAATGAACTTAGACATTAATTCAAAAACATTCCAGGTTGATGTTGCAGATACTGTAGGATGTGGAGATAGCTTTGCAGTTGCTATTGTTGTTGGCTATATAAATTTGATGCCTATGATAACCACTCTAGCATTGGCAAATGCTGTTGGTGGTGCTACAGCGATGGGCTGTGGAGCAGGCCGAAATGTTGCAACCAAAGAAAAATCTTGTGAACTGCTATTGGCTTCAGAAGTAAACAATGACTACGAGGATTGTTGGAGAAGATTATGTGCTCCTGAGTATTTTAGTGAGTCTGAAATAATGCTTGCGAAAACATCGATCAATTGTCATGATAATTCTTTACGTATTGTTGAAGTTCAACATGTAGCCAGAGATGCCTTTAATTTTTTAAAATGTGCTCACAAGAAGGCACTTTACACATCAAGATGAATGCATAAAGAATTAGTCAGCATATGTAAACGGTTGATTCCACTTTAGCTGTTTTTTGCTGGCTGTTCTTCTTGTCATATGCACAATGGAATTGTGTTTCCATTAAAAAATTGCACTCCATTCATTGTTGTGTAACTCATGGTTCTTTTTTTTTAATCCCAAATGAAAATTGAGTCTTATATCCACTATGAGAATGTGGGTGCCTGATAAGCATGATTTTAATTTGAGCCTTGAGCTTTTCCTACTCAATAAAAAATGAAGGGGGAAGTTTGCAGAATTGATAGATTGTCTGTACAAATAAACATTTGAATTTTTATTAGAGTCATTTGATATTGAGAAAACTTAGAGGTATTTTATATGGATTGGTGTTATTATTATATTTTGACAAAATCCTCCTCTTCTCATAGTGCTGAAAGCATGTCCAGGGTATCTATTATGCCAAAGTTACCCAGAAATTGCATCTGGCCCCAACCGCTTGAAATGGCCTTCTTGCACTAGTGAGACAACCATTGAGTGGCAACATGTATTAGGGGGTTTTGAATTATGGGCTCTTTTTCTCCACAAAATGGGTGCAAACAAACCTAAAAAAAACAAACTTGAGTTAACTTCAGACCCTATAAACCAAGTCTGAGTGTGATTTAGGTGATTTTGGGCAATCTCTTGATGCAGAAAAGAGCGATATGGCATGTGTTTGAACTTTCTATGTAAACTTGGTTTGATTTCTTAATATTAGGACTATTAACAAAGTGTTCTTACAGGTGGAAAATGAGTATAAACCTGAAGAAACGTTGTTTGGGCCTACTGGAGTGAATTACATGAATTGGGCTACCCAGATGGCTGTGGGAATGGATACGGGTGTACCCTGGGTAATGTGAAAACAAGATGATGCAGTAGACCCTGTGGTGATCTCTGTTAACAACACCCTCTTAGATATTTATATGATAATATCTTTAACTGGGCATTTGGTGACCCTTGTGTCTGGATGAACTTGTCAAATTGTATAAAAATATTGCACCAATTGCATCAATTGAATTAGTCACCTTTGCATATTCTGTACAATTCATACTAATGGAATTTAAAATAAGTAATTAGTGTAGACACAAATAAATTCACTCAATATCTGCCCAGAATGTGGAGAAATTAAGATCTTTATTGTTGTTCTTTACTTGCAGATTGACCAGACTTCTTGTTGCTGGTTGATGCTAAATCATGGCTGCCACTACAAGGAAGATGCCCATTATACCCAGGACCGATCTTGTTGCTGTTTGGAGGGTTGAGACATGGTTAAAACATACCCAAAACTATCTAGAATGTGCAGAAATGCTAGGAAACAACCCAACATGGAGTGCTACTACAAGAATTAGGTTGCTTGCTTCCCATAATTCAGAATAAATAGGTTTTACTTATGTTTCCTTCCACAAACTTGTTCCCAATGTGCCCAGATTTACCCAAAGATGCTTCTTAGTGATGTCTAAGGGCCATAACATCGCTAATTGCTGCTAATTGAAGACTGGAGTATGCCCATAATTTGAGACGAATAGGCCATGACTCACAAAACTGCCTAGATCTAATGAATGTTTCCATTGCTGAACTATTTTGCTTCAAACAAGGCCCTAGTTCAAGGTCAAACAATCAACATATTCCATGAAGCATTATCACATTGCATTTGTTTTATCATGGATGGATGGCTTAGTATGATGCCTTGGAGTCCAGATTGGTAGATCTTTGGTTCATGTGATGGTGACATGGATAATTTGTGATATCATTTGATATGGATGGAACTCTCTGAGCCCTCAGCAGTTCTATGGATGATTGAAATCAAACCCGGGCATGTTGTCTTGTTTAATCCTCATACATGAATCAAAATGATTTATGTGCACATTCCTTGATGACCTGGGCATATGTTGAGCCTCCTAACAACCGAATTAGTTGATTTGGGATATTTTGGGCAGTTTTGGTATTTGTTAGCCTCAAACAACAACAAATAAAATCTGTCTCGACCTTCAAATAACCATAAATCAAGCAAATCCAAGTAGGGAAAAGTGGCATCATAGGGAAAAGTGGCATATTCTTCATAAACTTTGCAACTCATGGATATATATAGTTATCATTAATGATCTTAACTTGCTTAGGAAAATGCCACAAATACCATTCCCTTGCTGATGTCTTTGTCTAAGGTGTCATGAAAACTAAACAACCTGTATGTCCATATTGATATTGAACCTTGCCTTGGATCTATTGTAGGTTGTTCATGTTTATCTGAAACTTGTCTTTATGGTGCTTGCCCCTCTTTCTTGTTTTTACTTTCATCATGCTTATTGTCATTGGAATCCTATACATGTTCCCATATCTCATCCACGAACAAGTCTAAGAAAAATTTATCTATTACTAGGAGACAAAGAGTCCATTTCTTGGCATAGCCATTAAGACCTTAAAATGAAGCTTACTCTTGAAACCTTATCTGCACCAAATATAATAAGAGAATTTGTTACAACCCATTTCAACAAACACCAAAATTGCCAAACAAAGGCACCAAAATTATCTACAGGAGTGTAATAAGAGACAATTTTAGTGTGTGTTGCAGTGAGAGCAAGTGTAAGCAACCTGTGTACTAGATGTTGTAATATTCTTTTCTGAATAATAGTGAGTAGTTGTGATTGCTGTTAGAATTTGTATTACTGTTTGTAATTTTCATATTGCACAAATATATATTTAGCTTCCTTCTATCTGTTATTTTCAATTAACACAGAGTACATTGTTTTCCCTTCTAAACTTAATTTAAAGAAGTTTTAGTATATGCAGATCTAGGCTTTGATAGGTGTAAACTAAGCTCCAAAATTTAGGACCCGTAGGTTTCATTTGTGAGTGCAGATCTGAACTATGATGTAAAGTTTAACAATGGCATGGAAATATGATATTGTGTTGGGCACTGGTGTGATGTGCAAGGCACAGAGAGCATAGATGTTTCCAATGAATGAGTTTGTTGCTGAGAGAAAACATAAGTTGTTTTGATTGTAATGGTGACAATAGTGCTACTGAGATTATATATGAGTGTCCTTTATATCCATGTGCATTGTGGGCTATAAAATGAGTTGTTAATTTTGCTTGGATTGCAAGGAGAGAAGTCTCAACAACCTACATGGACATGAATTTAAATTTGAACATCATGATTTCTAGCACTTGATCCTTGCATGGTTCCTCCTTGAGAATTAGTCAAAATGATAATATTGTGTGGTGGCTATTATCATGCTCCCATTTGCATGCCTTATGAGAGGCTAGGAGAGCTGCTAATTCCACCAGTGCAACTGCCACACGGTCCAATAACGACAAATGAGAAGATGAAAATACAGCCAATGAATTCAGCATAACAGCTATTAGGGCTCAATAAATTCTATAACATAAGAAACCCTAATCTCTAGCAAAGCCCAACACTCTGTATGCTTTTGGTTGCCCGTTGGATGCACATAGTCTATGTTGGTTGTCATTGCTTGTGTATTGGTTGTTTACCTTGCTTTCTCCTTCTCAGCCCCCATAAGCCTTCATCTTCACAGGTCTATAGAACAGATGAAATCTAGGATTATGTAGACAGGTTTTGCACTTTTAGTCTTTTGCAAGAGGCATTTTTTCTACTTCAAGGTTTTCATCTCTACTTTGAGCCCAGTATTGTCTTTGAAGTGCTTATGTACATGGATTGTTTTTGGTGGTAAATATGAGCTTTAATGTCAATTATTTAAGAAGTTGTAGAATATGATTTATTTTGCATTGTGTGACTATATATCCTGCTTCTGTCAGATGTTTAGCTAATTGCTTTTTTATTCTGCACCTTTGAGTTATATCCTTTGTTCCTAACATAGGCTGGTTGGCAGATTATTATTTAGCAAAAATCAGTATTTTTGTTTTTGTTTATATTTCCGTCGATTCTGTAGTGATATGTTCTTCAATTGTTAATTATTTGCCCTTCTTTTCCCATACACCATCCCTTCCTAGCCAACCTAGCCATCACAACGAGTACAGAAAAATGGAAGAAAGAAAGAAACAGGAAAAAGAAAAAGAAAAAAGAAGGATGCATGCATTGTATGGCCATTCTATCTCACACAGAACAAGATCTACTGGATTGATTGTTTACATTGTTTGATTCAGGTCAGCCAAGAAACATGGCAATGGCATCAATGGAAACCATGCAAGAACAATCAGACATGATTGGAATGGCCAGAAATACCAACCTTCCTCAGAAAAGGGGCTGAGAAGATGAAATTGGTGCTGGATTAACAGATAAGAAATGGCCAGGATGGGACTGCACAAATTTGTGAACTCAAAAATGGCCAGGGTGGGACTGCACAAATTTGACATACTCAGGATTATGGTGAGTATTGACTGTTGACACTCTGTTAACAAAATTCATAAGAGCATTGAGACTGGCGAGTATTGATCTATCAATACTCTGTCAAGGAAAATCGTAACAACATTAAGGTAAGTATTCTTCTCAGAGCTGGACTTTCCATACTAGGGAGTGTTGGGAGTCATACACAAAAGTGTGGAAACTATGGTTTGGAGGTCTTATGCACACGGGGAGGGTTTGTGATGGGCATACTTTTCTGGGTCAAAATTTAGAGACGAAGGTCTCCCACCAAAATCTGCCCCTTGGCCTCTAAGTTCTCATAGAATGAATAAAAAAACTCTTGCTCAATGACTTAGTGAAAATCTTCCAATTATGCAATGAGAGCAAGCCAATAGAGCATTGACCATTTTCCTAAAGCCATCGATCTTGCATATAGGTTCATCATTCAAAGTGATTTGAAGTGAGTAAGATTTCCAGAATGAAACAATATTTGATCTTTCAATGACATAAATTCCTTTAAAGAGTGGTCAATGAAGAACACTAGTAAAGCGGGGCATGTAGGATCCTTTTTCCCATCTTGCACAATCTTGAGAAGGAGATATTAGGGTTGCTTGATCCATAATAAGATTCATATTTTCGTGTTTGATCCATAATAAGAGTTAGAATCAATCAGTTCCTAAATTGAAAGAAGAGAGTTCAGTCTAAAAGGTGTTTCAGCATGACCATGTGCTGCAGTCCAATAACTGTGCATATCATAGTGACAATCAATAGTGTTATGGACGCATGTTGCACTTATATTTTAGTTGTATGCACGTAAGCACTGACCTAGGGGCACAACTTTGGGTGCAGTCTCACAATTTAGTTTGACACAGGTTTGTTGAAGTGGATAGAGATCTCAACAAGTGGTTATGAGCGGAAGCTCACAGTCATAAAAAATTGTCACATCTTTTCTCTGTCTTTTCATCTTCTTGACTATTGTACACTAATGTATTGTTGAGATATGAACAAATGAGATCTACAATGCTTCATATTCATCATGTTGTATTTATATTCCTTTCTCATTTTGTAATGGGGTTGAGTGACGGTAGTAGTACAGCTGATGCAATTCCATTGGATTTCTGGAGTTTGTAGATATTGATGGATTGTAGTTGCTGATAAAAGCTTCAATTCTGTTCATATCTTTGTTGTACATAATGTTTTGTTTAATGAAAATTTGGAGTTGATATTTTCTTCAATTTTTTTTTGCCTATTGTGTGGATTCATTTTCCAAGATTGTTTGATTACTTCAATATTTGCTTGCCATTTTATATTGGCTGTGTATGCATGATTATATATTGCAGTTGTTGCACTTATTTCCACTAGGCATACTTTGGGATCATATTGGTTTTAGAATTTTAGAGCATTTGTTTCACATGTAGTTGTTGATTCGCTACACAATTTATGGGAAATATTTGCTCTCAGACAAAGAAGGAAATGGAGGATGAATTGCAGAGTTGTGTTGGAATGGTTGAAGCCAAAGTTGCTACTCTAAACTCAAAATTTGGGCTTATGGATGGTCAATTAATGAATATAGCCCATCTGTGGCAGAATTTAACAACTTCTATAACAACATGATAGGTTACTGTTCAAAAGCAATTGTTTGATAGCAATCTAGGCAAGAAATGAGTTACTTCTCAAGGAGGCTCGATGCTAAATCTAGGTTCCTCTTTCAAAGTGAAACCCAAAGTGAAAATTTCACTCTACGACCAGTCAGGTGGAGGCCTTGGACTTGATAATTTCCCAAGGAAGTTAGATCCCCCTTTTTCAAAGTGCAACAATTTATAGATGATGACAAAGTTGTATTTGAAAAACTATGCATGCCTAGGCAAGCTTTGCTGTTGTGGGAGGATTTATGTGAGTGCAAGATAAATATTAGTTCCATGCAGGCTGTGACTTGGGACATATTTAAAGCCTCAATGAATAAAAAATTCTAACCCCTTAATTATTGGAAGCTCTTAACAACAAGAGCAGCAATACTTGATTTAAAAATGCAATCAATTGGTAGATGCCTATATGTTATATAGCATTTAACTCAGATTGATGCATGAAGAAGCCGAATTGGTGGTCAAGTTAAATTAGCAGAAGCTAATAAAAGTTGGAAGAAGATTAATAGTGTTGTTGTTGCTAATGCAAAGCATGGTGCACAAATGAATCCATTTAGTGGGACTGCACAAATGAAGCCATTTAGTGGGACTGTGAGTTATGTGCACTGTCTCTTAACTTGTGTGAGCAGTGAGGCTATGTGGGCATGGCAGTGTAAGGGAGACCATGTGAGGGAGAGTCGAGAACTTCGGCCTGTGACTCCTAGATGCTGTGAAACATAATTCTTTCTTCCGAATGCTGTGGACTATTGGAATCGTAGAAACCTTGCTGCTAGATATTTATTGTTGTGGCCATAGTTAAAAGTTAAAACTTAATACCTCAAGTATTTGCCATAGTCCCTTGTTGGATATTGTGGGTACAGTGAATAGTAAATACTTAATTATTTTCTGCTGCTGGAAAATAAATACCTCAAACATTTACTATTATGTGGCTGTTGGTTGTGACGTTGCAACTGGGAGAAAATACTCAGAATAGGGTCTAGCACTGCTGGAAGAAAATGCTCAGAACAGGGTACTTCTAGACTTGTTCTCTTGCTATTGTGTGCTGGATATTAGTAGTTGGGTGTTCTTTTTCCAATTGGATAAGCTTAAATTGCTTTTATGTAATAGTTTTAATGGTTAACGTTTCAATTCTCATATTTTAAATCTTTTTAGTATTTGGGCTAGCCTCCTATGTTGGAGACTTCAATGTTCCATAGATTTTGTGGGGTGATTCCACATGTCCCCTTGGATGTGTTCCCTTGCTCCCAAATTTGCACATCCCAGAAACTTGGTGGAGCATTGGTGTTTTTTTCCTTGGAAATAAATCCTTGGGAAACGTTTGGGCACTTGCCCCCATTTTGATGATGGTACCCAATCTAAAACTGGTGGTGTAGACTTTGTGTTCTTAACTAACCTTGTGGTAATCTAACAGCTGACTGGCACACAATATGTACATTAATCATATAATGAAAGTAACACATTAATCATATGATGAAGGTAACAAAAAGAATTATGATAAGATAAGATTATTTTATTAATGTCCAACAAATGATCCCAAAAGTAGGTCAAGAGGACTATGTAGTACCATGATAACAATACAAAGTGGGATCCCAAAAGTATCTCCTATAAAAAGCTAAAATCTAACAATACAAAGTGGGATCCCAAAAGTAGCTCCTGTAAAAAGATAAAAGCAGAACTCAAACCTAACCCCAACTCCATATATGAATTTGAGGTTATGTTTTAGGTAAAAATAGATTCTACATTATACTTTTTTGTTGTAACATTGATGATTTGAGCTACATTACCTTCATACAACTTATTTTAAGATTGATGGTTTGATATTTATCTCTTACATAGTCTCTTTCTTGTATCTGATAGGAAATGACGCTGGAATTTGAGAAAGCTAGGCCAAGCAGCTATCTCTTCACATAGATAGTTTCCTAACATTAAATGATAAATAAATAATTTGACAACACTTTCGCTAAGAAATAATGGGCTCATTCAAGTACATGAAACCATGTTGGTGTTTAGCACAAATATCTTGACAATTTTTTATGGTTTGTTTATTGCTTTTCTTTGAATCATTTTGTCAATTTTTGAAGTTTGTGTGTATTTTGGTTAAATATTGTGTTAATTCCTTTGAATGATTCTAGTTCTCATTCAATGATTGATTTAACCCTTTGTTGTAGCTTGAATCAAGGTTGGTTTTAGGATTTGAGAAAAGATTCTTTTATTAACTTTTAGTTGCATGAATTAATTTTCTTCAGTTTTTCAATTCTTTTACGTTGACTGTATATTTTCTTTGTAAATACTTATCGTTATTCAAAAAAATAAACGAGCTCTACATATCTAAGTGAAGATAAAAATGGTCTATGCACTAGGTTCCTATGCATTGATCGTAGGATACCTATTGGCACAAGACCAACATTCATCTAATGCAATAATCAATTGGCATAATTACAATGCATAATTGTATTAGCCTCCATGACCATAATTGGTGAGTGGAGGCCAAGATCGAGCATTATGTATGATTCTATGATTTTATCAGTCTATCAAGATTCAGGTCCCCACATGTCCATTGGACCATTAAGGGACGAGATAACAAGTGGAGTCCCCACTTGCCCTGAATCTAGTCAGTGCAGTTGTGTTTCACTGACACCTTCATGTTGTGACTTGTGAGTCTACATGTTCTGTTGTTGACGATGTGATTCATGTTATTTGACTAATGTTGTTATTCTTTTATTTTGACAATATTCTATAAATCAGTGAAAGATTCACCAATTTTTACAATTTTTTATAATGAAGTTAAATATTCGCCAAGTTTTTACAACATTATATAATAAAATGAAAGATTCGCCAAGATTTTACAACATTATACAATAAAATGAAAGATTCGCCAAAATTTTACAACATTATCTAATACAATGAAAGATTCGCCAAATTTTTTATATATACATATTATATTATTGATAAATTCGCCTTCAAATTTTCCTATATATCGGAGAGATTCGCCCAATTTTTATACATATAAATCTAGGAGGGGTTATTAAAATCATCCCTACCAACATATATGCTATACTACCGAAATCTTAAATTAGTTTATATGACTTTAGACATGTCTACAGGGAGCACAATATGAGTGCAGACCGTTTATCCAAGGAAGCATTAAATATGAATGTTGGCCTCCTCTCCGTCTCATAAATTTTAAAGGAGAAATCATTGAGGAAGGCATGATACAGTTAATTTAAGAGCCTTTTGGTATGTGTGGCATAGTTTTTTTTGGTTCTTTCTACTATGGGATACATCAGCATCTTTATTGTTTTAGCTGGGGATATAGAGTTTGTTTTCATTCCCTTAGGGGTGTGTTTTCTCCACCCTCGATGCTTTCTTGGATAAGTTGTTTAGGCTCCTTATGTTCTCCATGTGGTATTGCTACTTCAGTCATCTTGGGATTGGGGGTTCCATCCATCCCCTTGAGATATTTTTTGATGCATATGATCTCCACTCGTTAATGGACTAACTTATTTCCAGGACTCTGTAAAAGTTACCTTTTATTCACTACTGAATATCAAGGAATGCCTATTTTTCTTCTGAAAAAAAGATACAGAATATTTGCAAATTATTTTATCACATATATTTAGATCTGTAAACTGGGTATTTTATATTTTTGGGTGAGGAAACAAACTAAATTAAAATAGGTACACCTAAGAATATTGTAAAAAACATAGTTTGTATTTTGAGATTAATTGGCTGAATCATTTGCTATAGAACAAATTGATATCTATATCGTGTTAAAGGACTATGTGATGAATTGTTATACTAGGGAATTATTGATATTATTGAGGATAATGATATCACCATTATGTCATGCTTATAAGTCTTTCCAAGTTTTTTGCTGGTATTTTACTATTATTTGCCAATTTATTTTTTGGCCATGGTGCAGGTAGAACCAAACAGGTATTTGTCATACCTTTCTTCCTCCAATGAGGGGATTTTGGGAAGGCTAGAGGAAAGTGAGACATCCAGTAGGTCTACAAGGGCTACATCAACTAGATGTCATAAGATCAGAAGAAAAATCAATAAACGCATGGAATATTTTCTCAAAGGAGGGGGGTCATGTTCCTATGATGATAAGACAGTAGGAGACATCGAGGTGCCCTTAAGGTACAAACACCTAGTGAAAAAATGGGTGCCTAGGGATCTTCCTCAAGTAAACACTAATTTTTGTGTGAATGAGAGGATATATAGAATTGCACCGTCATCATTACATGGATTAGGGTTGTTTTGCATGGATGGCATAAAGGTTAGATACAACAGATGTACATAATTGATGGAGTATGTTGGACCCTCTTACAACTACAGTGATTGTATGCGCTTGGTCCAATATACACGAAGTATGCGTAGATATGAGTTGTCGGCAAATTATATAAAACTGAAAGACAAAGATCAAAAGAAAGGACCAACGTTGTACATTGACGGAAGGCCAAAAATAATTGGGAATATTGTGAGGTTTATAAATAGTACACAACCAGGGTCTACACTTAAGCAACCCAACTGCATATTTGAGTCATGTGAAGGAAACTGTGTCTTTGTATGTGCCATTAAATCAATAATTGTTGGGGAAGAACTGCTTATCAATTACAATTTGAATGGTGTAGATACAAACATGGTTAGTATGGTTGTGGTACATCTAACAATTTACCCAACCTTTTATTAATTATTTTAACTTCTATAGGATTTTTTCGTTAGTATATAATTATAATCTTCTATTAAATTTCCTATGTTGACTTTGCAGGGAGGTGATGGGGGGATCATCACCCCAGCAGAAGGTGAGAGGAGTACACGATCCACGAGGCAACAAGTATACATCAAAATGTTATGTTTTAAAATTGTTTTAGTGAATATTTTGGTTTCGTTAGGTAATTTTTAGTATGTTTTTTATGCAAGGTTCTCTCAGGGGCACCTCCCTCACAGTAGATGTTAGCATACCTGAATCAAGGCAGCATGTATACATCAATATTTCCATTGTAAAAATTTAGGATGGACAATCATATCTTTTGTTATGTATGTTCATTAGTATATTCAGTTCGTTTATATTATCTTTTTTATTTTCCATACAAAGTGTTAATCAGGGAAGCCAACCAGCTATTGATCAGCCGACTGCAGCATCGGGGAAATGGGTAAACATGAATGTAATTCTACATTTGAAATACTTTAAAATCGTACACATGTATATCGTGTAGCATAATGTTTATTTTGTTAAGTATTCTTTTGTTTTTATGTTTGCATTCATGATGATAATGTTGTCTACTTTTTTTGCAGGTTGATGACTGGGGAAAGTCTCCAACTATTGATCAGATGACTGGAGCCTCGAGGCAACCTGTAAGCCTAAATGTAATTCCACATTCTAAATACTTCAAAATTGTACACATATAAAACATATAGCATAATGTTTATTTTCGTTATGTATTTTTTAGCTTTTACATATTGTGTTCATTATGATAATGTTCTCTACTATTTTTGCAGGTGGCTAATCAGGGTAAGTCCCCAGCTTTTGATCAGACCAACCCTCATCTAGGAATCCGGTAAACCTATATGTAATCCTATGAATATATCATGATAGACAATTTTTGTTAATATAATTTTTTGCGCAGACTATTGCTTCAAAGACTAAACAATGTTTTATATATTTCTGTTGCAGATAGGGGATTCGGTTTATCAAACAACAAATCATCACTCTTTATAGTTTGAGGTCTCCCAGTTGATGAAAGATAATGAAATTAGTAGGTTTGTAGACCTGTTGAGGGTGCTACAAAAGACCATGGAAAAACAAAATGAGGTACTAGTTCTTCTGACATTGACAGTTCCACAAACAGAAGAGATCAAATCAAAGATTCAATTGTTGTTACAGAGATGTCGACAATTGCAAGTAAGTTCCCAAATAATAATGTAAATTCATTTAGAACTTTATAATTTTTAATTTTATATGATATTGAACTTGTAATACAATGGTTTGTATTTACAGAAAGTTATGCAACTTTACAGTGGTGATCAAGGCGTTGTTGGTCCCAGTTACCAAATCACTCCATGTACACCACATACTGCTCCCTTATTGTCCACTGAACAGTGGTAAACACGCTCTACGACACCCCCGAGGCCAGCAGAGGGTGCAGCCGATGCTGACCGACCCACAACAGATGCTGCAGAAGAAGGGGTGGATGCACGGTTAGATGCTAATGCTGATTTTGAAGCAACATTTCCTGGATCTTCTCATGTCACTAGCACTGGTTTAGTAGTGACAACATTTTTTGTGAATGAAGACCTCGTTCCAATAAATATAGAGAAGATTCCTGGTGATTATAGATTGTTCAATTTAGTTTTTATAATTTGTGTCTAATATACTGATGCTATTTTTTAATGTTGACTAATTATTGCATTAATGTTTTGCGGGAAATAATGTATTTTATAAACATCTAAATGATTTGTCCTTGGAGATCTTCGGGCCCACCATCTGCACAAGGTGGGACAGACAGGAAAAATCTTTAAAGGATGAGCTAACTAATTGCTTGGTTGGTTTGTTTGAAAAAGATACCTTTGATGCATCAAATGTCCTAGAGAAGGATGGATGATATCTGAAGATTGTCCGAGACTAGTATATGGTTCACCTAGAAAAGAGCCCTAGGTATGAGCGCCCTCTGATGATTCCATATAGGGAGTGGAAATCCCTGGTAGAAGATGGAAAAGAGAAGGGTCTGAGAAAATCAGGAAAGATACCATCGGGAACAGGGAGGTATGCAATACATTCCAAAATGTAATGGTAAGCCTTATTAGTATTAGTTTTTATCTCAAATTTGGAACATTGACTAACGTAATTTAACACCTTATTAGGATGTCAGACACATCTAAGGCCACCAAGGCAAGAATGGAAAAAATTAGTCAACACAAGCTTGGGCCTAGTGGTTATTCAAACTTGGCAGCGCGATATGTAAGTATCGAAAACCCAAAACTGCATCCAATTAATATATAGAAAATTATTTTAGTTTTCTTCTGGAAAAAAATGTAAAATTAATGACATAATGCAAATATGCAGGCCAACCGGTTCAAAGAATTTCCCACTAAGGAAGACATGGAGTTTGGCTTCAAACAAGGCTTTGACATCGTTGTTGAACACCGGAGAATCTTGTCTGGGCATAGTGCATGATCTTCTACTGATCCATCTCTTGCGCAGGTATATAAAAACTATATAGTTTAATGATAATTTATTAATTCTCATGCAATTTATTCGTTATAAAAAATTAACATAAATTTTGTATTCCTTTTTTAGCAGGAAAGTAATGATCTCGTTCATGTCGAGGATGTACACCAACCAGACGAAGATCATGCTTCGATTCCTGGTAATGAATTTATTAATATGCTACGGTTTTGTATAGATAATTGCAGATGTAAAAAAACACCTTTGTAATGTTTTTTTAATGAATTACTTTTATTTATAAAAATTAAATTAAATTAATGAAACATTTTGACATTATTGCAGAAATTCAGTGCCCCTCGCCACAAGTTCAACCTTGCGAGCAATCTAGTAGGGAGACCGAGGATCAGATTCCGGAAGATGCGCTTTTGACTAACTATTTAAAGAGAAGAAAATTAAAAAGGAAGTGACTAAACAATTTTTGAGTAATTCTTATTTATAATAAAAAAATTTACATGGTTCTTTCCTCTATTTCATGAAGAAATGGTTAAATGAATTCTTTAATGAATGGTTTACTGATTTTTTTTATCGGCTATTGACTAAATGAGTGGTTTAATGAATGTTTTTTTCAGCTGTTGAATGATTGAATGGTTTAATGAATCATTTAAAGAATGATTGAATGAAAGCTTCTTTCAGCTATTAAGTGAAAAAATTTGCAGTAAATTGTTATTTGCAAGTAGATGCATTGGGTTTGGGGAATTGAGAGTGATGTGAAGGGGGGAGGGGCCATAAGAGATTCCACCTTCACATGGTTGGTCATGTTTAGTAGAGAATATTAAATTATTCTTGAAACAGAGAGGAGCTCAATGAATGGTAAGGAATAATACATTAAAAATAGTTATTTATATAGTTTTAGTGTTTAAATTTTACTATTGTTATTTGACTCCTCCATTGGAACTTGTTACAGATAGCATTGAAAAAACATTTTCATAGTTAAGAGGCAAGAAATGGCGTTTAGATGTGATCGATGGCCTTATATACACAGTGTTTTTGGTACTCCATGTTTTATCAGGTGATCTATTATTAACAATTAATTTACTTGAATATTTGAATATTATTGTAATTTACATTGTAATTGTATTGTATTTATTTAGATTGGTTTTGTTATTTTCATAAACAGACAAATATTTATTTGATGGGTCCTAACATGAAATTATTGCAACAGGACAAAATTTGAAGTATGTTGAATGATGTTTTGAAAGGTAAAGTAGAAGAAGACGGTGCGAAGCTCCACAAATCAAGGTATAATTATGTTTTATTTTATTTGATTGAACTGTGTATTGGGTATTTATGCATGTGCACACACGCACATTTAGTTGACGATGGTGATTACCATACATTCAGGCTAACTTTGTTCTATTTGATCCATAAACTTACCTTAATTAGTTTGATTTATCAAGTTGTTTCTATGATTGAATAACTTGGAAAAGAAACTTCTGATCTTTATGAGTTAGTAAGTTGTAGAATCCAGTCTTTTCACAAATATTTTTAAAAATAGATTTAATGTATTTGTAGGCTAAGAAGTCCAAGAGAGTACTTTTATAATGAATATATATACCCTTTCCTTTATGTCATTCCAGTAGTAGCATTAGAGTATGGTACTGGTGAGCTATTAGTAAACCCTATTCTTTGCTTGAGTGTATGAGGGTGGGGCCAAGTTTCTTTTTGGGTTCACTAGCCACAAAGCCTTAGTATGGTTGTATTCATGGCTTGATCTACATCTAAAAGGTAGGTTTTAATAGTCCACCCAATATGATGAAATTCTTTTGATATCTCATTAATCATGAGTCAGCCATCCACATATCCCGCAGATCGAACGTTGATAAACTAGGGCACTTACCAACAATGTGCACTAAGTCATACTCAGCCAAAAATTAGAATAAAAACCCCTTTGCATTAGGTTGGATCAACACCATATTCTCGAATAAAGAAACCCATAAGTCTTCTACATATTTTTTAGTGATGACCATAAGCTATGAAACCCTCATATCATGATATGTAATAGTCCTTGTCCTCCTCCTTCAAGGGTTGTAACTGATGAACATTACCACTGTGTCGGGCTGAGATTATTCCTATATCTGCCTTTTCTAGGGTTGTTTATGCCCAAAGGATTTCCCAGAACTTTGGATTCAATGCCCAAATGCATTCAAAATTGTCCAAACACGGCTTGGGACTGACCAAAATTCATGTTTTAGGGTTGTTATTATGCCGAGAATTGTTTTTTTAGATATGAATTTCAAGAATCCACCTCATGTTGCATAATATAAGAGTGAGAATGACCCTTAGTAAATGCCAAAAATTTGCCCAATGTTTATGATAACAAGGCTGCCATGTTTATGATAATTCGAAGAAAGTTTAGAACTAATATTTAGCCATTATTTGCAGAGAATACTAAGAAGTCCTTTGGAAATAAGAAATAAAATTTTGAGATTCATTATAATATTAACATGTCTTTTCATTAAATATGTTGTTGTGTTGTACTTGCATATTTCCAGTGCTTTTGTTCTTGTTGTTGTTGCATTGGATTTTGTGACATGGTTGGGCTGGTAATATTTTCCAGATCCCTTCCTAACATAATTTTACTTCAGAGCATATGTTCTTATAATTTTATTTTTGTATGTTTTATTTTTTATGTAAAAAAACAATTGAACTAGTTGATTACTTTAGTGCCCGCTTTCTATGCCCTCGTTGAAGCTTCCAAGGTATGCATGTTACTTCTCTTCTTTCACTTCATGGGAATTGGTAGTGTTTTTTTAATGAATGACAAGATTTTTTCCTTGGCTTAGTCATCAAATGGATAAAGTGCTTTTAAGTTTGTTGTTTTCCCATTGTTTTCTATTTTTTTTGTAATGTTTATTTCTTATTTCTTCCGTTGTCCATGATGCCCTGTTCTAGGATGACATACTTTTTGGTTTGTCTATGGACTTCTAAGAGGATTTTACTGTTTTGGGACCTCCTATTTTCCACTTTATATGTATATCTTATAGGCCTTACTGAACTCTAGCTAGTATCACTATCTAATCCTTGATTATCTCCAGGTATGCGAGAAACTGTGAAGAATGTTTTTGAGATTCTTCTAGTTCATTATACATCGGGATTTATGCCACATTTAGTTCATATTCATGGAGGTTGATAGTATAGATATCCATTTGAAATTTTTCTTGACCAAGGTGACTTAATAAATGAGTGGGACCCAAGGCCACTTGAACTCTGAAGAATATTCCTCCCTGTATACTCTAATTATCAATGAATGATAGTAATCTTGTAAGGAGTTCTCATATGATTTGTAGGATGCATTCCTAATATCCTAGTTCTAAATGTTTTTTTATTGATACACCAATTATTAATGGGATTGTGATAGTTAATGGAAAATTGCAAGACCATTCTTTAGTAAGGTTAGGGAACTTATAATAGATATCTAGGTGATAAGGTTGGAAAGAGGAAATGATATTCCCTATTACATCTCTTATCAACTTGTTATTGATGTTTGCATGACTAATGAACCAAGATATGAATTCATCACATTGGAGCATCATTGGCCTCGCTGGCACTTTATGACTAGCTAAATTTCTGATCATTTGAGATAATCCTTCATCAAGATTTGCTTGACTAGCAAGTGGTAATTATCGATAAGTTTATTCTCTAAAAATTTGATACACTTCTCCCATTTATAATTTGGGCTCATCATCTATATTGCATCATGTATCCCTGTAGAATGTCCCTAGGGTACCCATGTCTACCTATGGCTCAATTGATTCCTCTCTACCTAGTCTCACTTCATCAACTACATCCTTCACCTTCTTCTATCATGTAGAGTCCATCTCTTATTCTTGCAAATCATCCATGTTAAAAACAAATCACATTAACATGTTTATAAAAAATGAAAGTATAATGTGCATGTCCATGATGGTTTTCCTATTGCCAACAAATATATAGTCTTGGAAGAAAGAATCAGAATTCGCTAAAGGTGAAATTTGCAGGTTTAGCAGTAGCTTTGCAACGATTCAAAGATTTATTTAGTGGGTTTAGCATTGGGTCAAGGAATAACACATGGTAGGTGAGAATGTAATAGCTACAACGTTGCTCCATTTATGGGCATCATGAATTCATATTTCTTCTTCTTGTAATTTGATACAACGTAGGCCAATGATAATAGATGAAACTGAAATATCAAGAAAGATCAGGGTTTCTACGAGTGAATCTGGTCAATCCTTCATCAAGCGGGTCAATCCTTCAATCCATGACCAGGTTCATCTTTGAAAACATTATCACAAGGTTTAAATTTCCTAGAAGTTTGACAATTGATCAACATATTGATTTTCTGAGTAGCACTATCACTACCTTGAATAGCAAATTCCTTGTTCAACATCACAAATGTAGTCCCTACCACCCTTAGGATAATGAAACATTGGTAACATTCAAAAAATAATTGGAGACATGATTGACCAAATTTTGTAATTCAAATACAAATGATTGTGATGAGAGGGTTCCTACAATTTTATGGGCATGAAAGAACACTACTAAGAGATTGCACAAGTCCACATCCTTTCAACTAGTATATCATCAAGAAGATATTTCTCTTGCAGTGGTTGTCAAACCTAGCACCTATATTGGCAATTCCACTTGTACAACTTATGATGGATCAGTAGAGGAAGGTCTAGAACAATTAATGCAATTGGAAGAATCTAGGTTTTTGGTTGACTTTCATCAGACTGTGGAGAAGGATAGATATAACATATGGCATGATAACCACATAAGGAATACAATTTTTTTATAAAGGCGTCCTACTTCTATTACATGATAGCAAGTATTTGTAGAACCCATGAAATATTTAGATATTGTATTAAACATTTTGTAGTTGCATAAATCCATGATTCAGGTGCAATTCAAGTGACTCATCCACATGGAATTCTTAAACTTAAATGGTTGAATGAAACTTGCCTAAATTCCTATGTGTTTTCCCCATGGAGATGTTCTCATGCATTCCTATATAAGGGAGAAACGTAGGGTAGGATTTGTTTTTGGTTTCAATTTGTTTTGTATTGCAAAGACTATATAAGTCTATTTTGTTAGGTTGTCATTTAATACATATTAGCATGCCAAGAATTCCAATTATAAGTGCTAGTGTTTGTGAAGTTTATGTGGTTGGTTATTTCATTTCGGCCTTAGTAAAATCATGTGGTCATGGGAACCTAAATATCTTGTTTCATTACGTATTTATTGCACCTTGGAAAACTCTTTATTGTCATAGAGTCATCAATGAGGTCAAGCTAGGTTAAAGGTTGGTAACCTATTGAATGAAAGAGTCTCTACAACTATGTATAGAGGGGTTGTGCAATAAACTTGTTTGGAATTTTTGAGATTGAGTGACAAGACTTTAGTTGACCATTATTGCCAATACATATATAGAGTTATTACATAAATTTATAGGTTAAGTAAATGTCTCTTGCAACTATACAACTGATATTTACTACCAAGTGTCCAAAAATCCACACAAGTTAGTTAGTAATCTTTGCACATTTGACCAAATTTCCTAGTCAACTCTAGTCATGAAAGTGGACTAGATTAATAAATTCACCTAACACTTGGTTTGTTTTTTATTATTTTGTTACCACCCTGAAAAATCCCACAATTCTTGATGTCACAAAAATTACATTGGTGGGGTCACCCACAAAGGAAGAAGTTATGGAGTTTCCAGGAGGCATTTCAGGTGTAAGGGTAAGTGGATATGAACTATTGCATTATCCCTGTCAATATAAAGAGTGTGTAGAGGATGTAGGAGATCAACAGTATGAACTAATGGAGGAATAAGAAGGTGAGGATACATAAGAAAACATTTGCAGTATCCATCGTCCTCCATTTTCATCATTGGATAGCCTCTCTATCATAATGCAATTTAAGAAGCTTGCATAAAACCATACACATTGTTGAATGATGTTACTCATCTGCCGAGACCACATACTGTGGCTTGGGTGATTTACAGCCCACCCTTGCTGGCAATATATATATATAACTATACAGACGGTCGTCGGTTATCCGACGAGATGTGGCCCTCGTCCAACGGGGTTGCCATAACTTCGACAAGCGCGATCCATCAGACATTAGACTAAGACTGTCGGATAACCGACAAGCACCCGTTGCAAATTCGACTAGCACCCGTCGCAAATTCGACTAGAACCTATCGCAAATTCGACTAGCACTTGTCGCAAATTCGATTAGCACCCGTCGCAAATTCGACTAGCGCCCATCACAAATTCAACGAGCACCCATCACAAATTCGACGGGATAAGCCCCAAATTTCACGAAGGAATTGTCTCACATTCGACAAAGGGAAGTCATATTTTCGACAACCAGGAAGTCAGATCTTCGATGGGTTTTGGCATGTGGTCGAATATCCGACGATATGCCACCGATGACAAAAAAATGTTGTTGTCGAATTACCAACAAGCTTCTGTCGAATTTCAAACATGGAAGTCGTCGAATTTTGGGCTCAAATTCTGTTGTGTAGGTGATTAGGAGGTTGGTATGGTTATGTTTCTCTTGTTAGATATAAGGATGGAGTGCTCCTTATGAGATGTGTGTAAGAATATCACATTTGGAGCTTAGCTGATTGAGAGGTTACCCAACACTAAGAAGCAAGTGGACATGACTAAATTCATTCCATAAAAGGATCAATTGTAAGGTGTTGTCCTACCTGAAGTGTATTTTGATATTAATAAAGTAAAGGGAATGTTCTATCTTATTTTTGGATATCTAGTATGTAATATCATTTTCATATTTAAGGTACTTAACACCTTTTGATGTTGAGGTAGGGCTTAATTTGTCTTATTACCATTGCATAGATTGGGTTTATGACCTATATTTTGAAGGAATTTCATTTAGAGGGTCTGTAGTATCCATGTCCAAGGGTTTTTCACTAGGAAATTAGTCATCTTAGGTTTAAGAGAGAGCCAACCAGATTTGGGAATTTTCATTTTGTCAAGATTTCTAGAGAGTCGGTTCCTTAGCATCGTACTTTGGCATTGAGAATTGGCCATAGTAAATCGTAGCTCCTTCATTTATGGGTCTGTTGTGGTTGTGTAATTGGGATTTTCTGAGGCTATGATGCTATGCTTTTGGTAAACTTGGCTTTGGTTTTGGACTCTTGAATTTGCTTTGTTTCTTGAGGTTGCTTATTAAAAACCCTTTACCTAGAGTGGAAACTTGAATTTGGTATTGTTGTTAGTATTTATGGATAGTATTGGCATCCACTCCCGTCTCAGAATAGAGCACTCTTTGTTAAATTTATGATATTTACAAGATTTTGAGGAAGCATGAAGAATTAATAGTATGGAATGGTGTATCAATCGTTTTAATGATAAAGAAAGTGCATACAAAAAAGACATTCATAAAAGTACATAAGTTGTGGTATGTTGTTATCCTAACAAAAAAAGACAAATTCAAACACTACAAACCCATTGTAATTTGTTCCATGATATAGTTACAAACGTACTCAAAGAAAAAGAAAGTAGCCATCACTTACATTGAGAGATGGATATCGATGACATGAACCTAATTGAATCTCATAAATCTCCCACTTAAAAGAAGCCCCCAACGAACCAATCAAAATCATCTTAACAAACCAAAAATGGAAATAATTTTAACAAACCATAAAAACTAAAAACAAATTGCAAATTGAAATAAGTAAACGCCCGTTACTTAAAGTGACATAGAAACTTCCTCTCTATTAATTATAGAAAAACTCCACTATTTTGAGAGGTGGCAATTCGCGTCAATATTCATGTGCCTAAGTTTAGCATAGAATATTTATAAAGCGTAGGGCAAAATATTCTTAGGAATATTATTGTGTACCATTTTAAAGTTCAGTTATTCAAAAAAACTATAATGTATATCTATTAACAATGATGGTTTAGACCTTAAGGTAAGTGGTTATAGTATATAAATAAAATTAATTAATTAAAATATTAACTACTTAATATATTTAAATTAAAATAAAAAATAAAATAAAATACAAATATTAAGAATTTATTATATATTATAACTTTGTTTTTTGGTATTGAACATTGATAAACAACAAATTATATATATATTTTTTAAAATGGTTCACTATGAAAGCTCAATTTATACCATGGCCACATCTATTTGGGAAAATATCTTAAGTATACAGGAATCTGGGTCATACAAGGGCTCCCAAAGAGCGAATGTCATTTACCAGATTCAAACGGGATGAAGAGCACAACAACCAAATCTCCCAACCACTCAAGCTACGCCCAATAAACTATATATATATCAACACCAGTCTCTCTGAATATATTATTGATGAAAGAAAATGTCCCAACCTCCACTCCCACGGATTCCATGGTCCTTTGAGGCCTCCACTTGTCTAATCGGACAACCTTTTTGTTTATGAAGGTAGAGGAGAGAACAAGTTCCGTGCAAAACGATTTTTCTGTTGGAAAAGTGAAATCGAGACAACCTCACTGGAATCACATTGTAAAGTTCAAATTGAGTATTGAAAATGGGGAATGAACCTATTTTTAGAAATGGCCATAAGATGGCTTGGATAGCAAGGAAAGGAAATTAGGAGATCCATGAGTAAAGGTATTTGCCAAAATTTTCGTGAAAACAATATGTTAAACTATATTACGATTAAATTGAAAAACTAGATATTACCTTAATTTAGAAACCAGGAAAGATGCAAGGGACTAACCAAACCAAAATCAGATTTTGATTCAAACTTTACCGTTAACTGACATAATGTAGGGCGAAAAATATATTACATGCCATACGATATTTAATGTGTTGGCGGCAGCATTGCCAGCCATACAATCTGATGGAGGTTGAGATCGTATGGCTGGCATGGCTGGCAATGCTACCGCCAACGCATTAAATATCGTATGGTATGTAATATATTGTTCGCCATAATGTAGAACCCATACTAACATTGCTGACGCCGCGAAAGTTTAGCTGGCAATGGGAAGTAGAGTGCCAGTCAGACACGACTCGGTCTCGGGACAATTGAGGCACTGTTCAGCAGAAGATAAAATTCCGTGAAGTGCCACGTGCATGGAAGAAGAATCGGAAGCAACAGAACACTGCATTTTACACTCCACTGTCCATTCCGATGATCTTTCTTTTTCGATTCCTTCATCTACAAGTTACCCAACGCGGATTCATCTCTGTAATCAATTCAAATTCTAGAGAGGCGTCTCGTAATCAGCTAAACCGTCAGTTGTTAAATTTTCGATCCAGTCCAGTACGTGTTCAAGAAGCTTATAGGAATACCATCTTGTGAATTGCTTGAATTATCACTCCACTGGTTTATTGATTAATTTATACTCTGTGTGGAAAGGAAGTTTAGTATTCAAGGTGGAGTAAAGTTTGCAGTATGACAAAAGTGGATATATTGTTTCCCTGCTCCCAAGCCATGGAGATGTTCAAGAAGCAAGAAGAAGGAGACCAACAGATTTGCAGCAACAGATTCGTCTCAGGAAGAACTCTTGGCGGTCACATGACAGCCCAAAACTCCGGCTCCATGGCTTCAAACGCACTTGGTGAAACAGAATTTCAGAAGGGCAAGAGGCCCAGTGATTCAGATGATGAATCGATGAAGATGAAAAATGTTGAAGAGGGATTATATGGAAATGGGAGTAATCTAATGGATGCTTTACGAAGGAATCCCGAGTGCAGTTTGCGGTTTGCAGATCGGGATTACTTGTTTCAATTGGATCACGGGTTCGATTCCAACCAAATTGATTCTTCTCTAAATTGTGATCTAGGTCGGGAGGAATTCAGTTCCTTGATGTGCCAGACTGAAACCCATCAAGATAGTGGTGATGCCCATCTTGAAGAATCAGAATCACAATCACAGAAACATGAAACCCAAGACCAAGAAGAAGAGAGAAGTGAGAGTGAACCTGAGATCAAGATTGATCACCCAAGTGGGAATTCAAGCAAGATTGATAAGTGGATGAAGCCTGGAAAGAGATTCAAGAAGCCAAGGTATGAAACACAACTAAATCCCCGTCAGCAATTTTGTTATGAAACTAATACTGAAGAAGAGGACATGGCAATATGTCTTGTAATGCTTGCAAGCGGAGTCCACACTGCTCAAACTCCACAATTCCAATTGGGGGCTGACGAGAATGGATCAACTGACTTCAAGCTTCTCAGCACTGGTTCCCAGCGTCCTAAAGGCATTAAGAAGAAGCCCAACAGGAAGAAAATTGATGGGGATTGTAGTCTTTATGATGATGAGAAGGTTAAGAAGGCCAGTCACAAATGCATCACTTGCAATAAGGTTTTTCATTCCTATCAGGCTCTGGGAGGCCACAGAGCTAGCCACAACAAGGTCAAGAGCTGCTGTGTTTCGCAGATAAAGGAGCAGAATGAGAGCCTAGAGGAAGAAATTACTACTGATGAGAAACTCATAACTGGATCGGATTCTCAGCAGCCTGGCAATTTCCACAGGCCTTGTCCAAAGAAGAGGACTAAGGATCCTTCTGTCAAAGATAGGGATGAAACACTGACAAGCCAGCCAGGGAAGAAGAGTAGGGTCCATATATGCTCAATCTGTCACAGGGTTTTTGCTTCAGGTCAGGCTTTGGGTGGTCACAAGAGATGCCATTGGGACATTGCCAGAGCTTCAGATTCTATTAATACTATTTCTAGCAGCAAAGATACCCCTGTGCAGAAGCAGCAGATGCCTGCAAGATTGGAACTGTTGGACCTAAACTTGCCTGCCCCTGTTGATGATGATTCTGATGCTGGAAACCTTAATCATGTAGATGGCAATGCAGTGGATTCTCTTGCCCAAACCCACAGCTCTACACAATTAAGTAAAGATGATGCAGAAGCAGATAGTAATGTAGGAAAGGAAATTGGATTTGGCAGAGATTGTGATTCAGAGTTCCCAGTCAGAGCAGAATCCTGGTTGCAAGTATAAGGTAGACAGTTGTCTGTAATTGACTCATTGTTATATATTGTTGACAGTTCCACTAATTTACACAGCGAACCTTCAACTATACCCTCATTTCTCCAACTCATAAAACATATAACCTTTGTAAACCTGTTATGGAATTGTTGAAACATTTAACAAAAATATGATATCCTTCGTGCACCATGTAATGCAACTGACAGCCATATTCAGAGTTTCACCGGGCTTTCACACCCATATTCAGAGTTTCACCAAGCTTTTTAATGTGACTTGCAGCGTTATGTTTTTAACGACAATTTGTATTTTTTTTTTAGCAATTCATATTTCATTTCTTTTTCCAGTAATTCAGAATTAGTCTTCGTATCGTAAGATACACCTCAGATATAAAACGAATTAGTTGTATTAGTGATAAAGTATTTAGTTTTGAAGATGGTAAAATCTGATGTTTCTGAGTCTTGCTTTTTAATTTAGTTTCTAGTTTTTGAACTAAATATTTTTAGGTCATACTCTATAGCTTAGTGATATTAAATATAAAAGAGTGTTAATGATAACCAACAAAATTAACTTTTTTTATTTTATTTTATTATTATATATTTAAATTGATTAAAAACAGGACTGTAAAGTATATTTATGAGTGTGCCTAATGGTTAATAGTTATTTGTTTTCACTTAAAAAATTATAAGTTTGAATTCTAAGTATATTTTGAGTGTGGTTAATAGTTAACAGTTATTTGTTTTCACTTAAAAAACTATAAGTTTGAATTCTGGGAAAAACCAAAAAAAAAGTATATTTAACTTTGAACTCTTTTAAAAACTTTATTATTTTATGTATATAAACAAACTAAAAGAAAATTTATTAATATATTCAGTTAAACTATAGTTTATCTTATATGCATCACAAACCTCGTGGAACGTTATGTATAAATGAAGCAACCATCCACCTTACTATTTTTTGAAAAGCTATAAGTAAAAAAATTTAAACAAAACAGAGCACTTGAGTGGGTTTAATGGTTAAGAACATGTGGTATCTCCTTCAAGTTTACAGAAGGCTCACCCTATAGGTTTCCAGACGTCTCCACTCCTGCTGAATCACAAATTACTGATATATTTAATTGCAAGCCGTTAAATATACTCTTAAAAAATTATTGTTTCCATATTCTAATATATATATATATATATATAACTTTCTTTATACTCGTTGCTCAATAACGTAAACCACCACGCTAAGATTCTAAAGATCCTGGAACACATAAATGGTACCTTGCTTTTAAATGTGATGGTGCGCTTCTGCCACTTAAGCATGTGGCACTATAATATTGTTATGTAATGATGTCTAAGTTTCAACCAAAACACTCCATGTACGATGGAGCAAGTAACACCTAAAAGATATAGTTAGTAAAGTTGGATTCTTTTTGTTAAAGAAGAATATAATGGTTAGTTTATTCCCCTATTAGAATTAGTAACCATGAGTAACACGGAATGTATACCAAAAATTTAAAAAAAAAACTAAAAAAATATGATTGAGATTATCAGGCTTTTAAGTGAAAAACCTATCAATGTGAATTTTAGTGACTCACTTTGCCTGCATATAAATTTGGAAAATAGCTTTACTAACAATATTAAGGCAATAGAATAAGGAGGCAAGATTGAAGTTTACATGGTTAGTAGCTTTTTGAATGAAAATAGTGTGTTTATTATTATTTTTGGGTTTTTTTAAGGTAATGTAATGACTTTTAAAATTTTATTAATTAAGTATAGTTTAAATGATTGTAGGGTGGATTGTTAATTTTTCACTTACTTATTATTTTTTAAATAATGTACTTAAAAAACAAATTTATGAAAAACAAAAAATAATTAAAATTTAAATTTTTTTTTTTAAATATAACTTATAATTAAAATATAATTATAAATTATTATAAATCTTAAACACAATAATGATTTATAAAATAAAAGAAAGTTAAAAAATCTCACATTATCAAATAATACAAAAATTACTTTAAAGAATTAAACCGTACTAGCATTTAAAAAAACAACTTTATTAATGAGATAATCCCAAAAATTATAAATATGCAATTTTATGATGATTATTAGAAACACAATAATTCAATAAAACTTTAATAATGACTTCATTTGACCTTTATTAGGGATATGATTACGATAGAGTAAGCTTAAGCTTATAAGGCTAACATATTTAGGCTTAGTATGGACATGGAATGGTGTGTTTACCTCTTCTCAACAGAAGGTAGATAACTCAGAACGTACTTCTTGGAGAAGTTTTGGAGAAGTTTGAATAGGGTAGAGAAGTGATACAGAACGTACTTCTTGGGTGACTAAACGTTTCTTTTATGAGATACATGACAGAATGATAACCATTATCTGTCGAGCTTTTATGATGATGTGGAGATTAGTTTATTTTTCTCGGTGAGAGATCGTTTTTTTGGAGCTTTTTGGAGGACAGATCATTCCTCGATGATTGTATCCTGTAACACTTGGCGGTTAGTTGTGATTGAATTTCAGTCTTTATGTCTGTCATTGGGATCCTGTGTTTTGTACTTGGGCCATATCATTAGATTCTTGACGTTTCTTTGAAGGTTCTGTTATTCTTTATTGCGTTTGGCTTGGTTTTGGTTAATTCTTGTGACACGTTAATATGTCCTTGAGGGATATTAAAGCCTTGGCGTGCACCCCACCAAAAGGATGATGCTCGTTAAACATAGCGGATGGGGTGTGATCAGTTTTTTGCCAGAGGTTTCATCTGCGCGTCAGAGTGATTTTTCGTATGATGAAGACTATGATCTGTGCAGTATGGCTTTTCCGGTGGAGAATGATACTGTGATCTCAACTATTATGGGTAATGTCCAGGATGTGGGTGGTGGTGTTTAGAGCAGCCTAAGTAAGTTTTTTTGTATCCTTTGGAGAAGCCGAAGAGGTTTTGGGTTCAGATAAAATTGTTGCTATATCGAATTCATTTGAGAATGAGCTTGTTGATATTGATTTATCTGTTCGGGTGGGAGTTTTACCTTATGATAAGTGGAATGTAGATTTTGTTTCCGATTTTTCATTAAAGGCGCTTGTTCAGGAAGGGGTTTCCTTGGCTCATAAAGAAGGTCCGTCGGTGGATTCAATGCAGCAAAGTTTGAAGGGTTTTCCTATTTCGATTGGGAAGCAGAAAAGACCTAAACAGGTGATAAAAAAGGTTGAAAATCCGATGATGTTGGTTGTTGGAGAAGATATTAAGTTAAATGAGGTTATTCTGACACATACCCATACTTTGGTTGGTCGGTTTGGAGGTCATAAGTACAGTTCGGTGGGCGTTAAGTTATGGGTTTTGGCAACCTGGCAGTCAGATATTTCAACTATTTCGGAGATTTTCTTGCTTCCAAGGGGTTGGATTGCTTTCAAGTTTCTGATTGCAGTTGATTCGGATACTATTTTGGCTGGTTTATGGAGATGGGAGTGCTCCTGCCTTTTACTGAAACGATGAACGCCCCTGTTTGATCCCAGAGTGGAAATGTATGATTCACTTCCGATCCCAACAATGCGAGAAATCAAGCAGGGGATACTCCTATGGGAGGGAAGTAAATAAGCGGCGATGGGAAATAAGATTTGGGTAAAAATGCCCAATTTACCTTTTGAGTTTTGGTCATTAGATTTCTTTAAACTGGTCGGCAATACTCTGGGATACTTTTTAGAAGCTGATCTTTCATTTCTGCATTCGGGAGTTTGCTTTCTGGGGAAAATACTGGTTCTTCTTGATTTGCATAAGGGTTTAGTGGCAAATTTAGTGATTAAGAGTGGTGATACATGCTTTAGTCAGCCTTTGGATTATGTTGGTGTTCCCTTTAGGTGTAACATATGTTATGGTTATGGACATCTTGCCTCTCAATGCAGTCTTTCTTTTCATTCTCAGGAGAAGAAAAAATATGTTTGAAGGGTGAAGAAAGATGTGGGTATTGATCTGGTTAAAACTGGGGTTATTACGGGTTTATCTGAGAATGATTCTTTGCCTGTTGACTCTGGTCCTAGTTTGGATTTGGGTTTGATTAAGGGTGATCATGTTTTGGATGATCTTAAACCTTTACTGTTGACAGAGTCACATAAGGATGATTTCTTCTTTGGTTTTAATGTTTGTAATCATGTTGGCTCATTGATGGAGGTGGTTGATTTAACTTTATCCGAATATAAATTCTATTTGGAATATTCAGGATGGTGATGGTATTCAAGTAGAAGGTTTTGAATCAATTTCAAAAGCTGGTGTTCAACATTTTAAAACTTTGTTCCAGGAAGAAAAGAATTTACATATTATGGAAATTATAAAAATTGTTGAACATTATCCTACTTCTATATATGTGGGTGATAACAATGATTTAATGCAACATGTTACTTTAGCTGAGATTCAGAGTGTTTTAGCTTTAGCTAAAAATGATAAAAGTCGGGGACTTGATGGGATTTCAGTGGAAGTTTATAGGGTGCTTATTGATGTTATTGGATTGGACCTTCTTAGGGTTGTAGATGATTCCAGGAAATTTTCGGATTGGACCTTCTTAGGGTTGTAGATGATTCCAGGAAATTTGGGAAAATTTCAGCGGTTTTCAATTCTACATTTATTGCTTTAATCCCTAAGATTGATTTACCTAAATCTTTTGAAGATTTTACACCTATTTCGTTATGTAATTTCATCTACAAGATCATAGGAAAGATTATCTCTGTGCGTATTAGCAAGGTACTTGGAAGATATATCTCTGGTGAACAGTTTGGGTTCTTACTTGTAAGGCAGATACATGAGGCTGTGGGGGTTATTCAAGAAAGTTTACATACTATTTGCAGTAAAAAATTGAAGTCAGTGGTGTTAAAAATTGATCTATCTAAAGCTTATGACAGAGTTAGTTGGACTTTTTTGAGAATTGTTCTTTCTAAAATGGGTTTTATTGTTCATTTTATTACTTGGATTATGAGTAGTCTTTCTTTTGTATCATTTTCTTTATTGATCAATAGAGCTGCTTCATCTTTCTTTAGAGCAAGCAAAGGTTTGAGACAAGGTTGTCCTCTTGCACCACTTCTTTTTCTCATTGTTGTTGAAGGACTGAGTAGGGCATTATTGTCTGCTAAGGAGTGTGGTGATCTTCATGGTATATCTTTTGGCAATGATATTTCTATATCTCATGTGCTATTTGTTGATGACATAGTCATGGTTTTTTATGGTTCTAAACATTCACTTTCGACTCTTTATGAGGTTATGTAAATTTTCTGCAAGGCATCTGGGATGCTTATTAATGATGATAAATCATCTATTTTACATTCTGGTTTGGATGAGTCTGAGCTCATTACTGTACATAACATTTTCTCTTTTTCTGTTACTAAACTTGAGTTTGGCTTGAAGTATCTTGGGTTTCATCTTAAACCCTGCAGATATCTGTTAAATGACTGGGATTGGCTAGTGGCGAAGGCTGAAAAGAGAATTAAAAATTGGAGTTATCGATGGCTATCTAAGGGAGGTAAGCTTATTTTGATAAAATATGTATTAGAGGCTATTCCTGTATTTTGGATGCATTTCTGGATTCCTTTGGGGATGTAACGTCCCCGACCCTCCGACCAGCGAAGAGGACGCTACTATATGTCAAATCATCCGAGCGTCTAGCCCCATGAACATGAGCATGCATACATATAGAGTTGAAGCATGATACTTTAAAACATAAAACATATTACGAAGCATAATCATTCATTATACACAACGGAAGCAAAACAAATCAATCAACACTTCATGCATATATAGATCAACATTTAACATGTATATCATCATTCATCAAAGGTAAATATGATTGTAGACACAAGTTAGGCAAAAATACTTATCTTATAAAGAGCTTGTTCCGCAACCAGCTACGTCGCTGCAACGTTCCACCCAACCATAGGCCCGCGTGCTCCTTAATCTCTCAGCAATGCCGCCACCCCCGAGCCGAGCATGATTCCCCAAGTAATAAGGAACTAATAGGCTTACACGTAGCCAAGGATAACAACACCACTAGGGTACACAGTTCAGCCAAGCCAACACAATTTGAGTTTATCAGACGAACAACAGATCAGCCAAGCCAACAAAGTTGGGTTTATCAGGCCATCCAGGAGCTGGGAAAGGCTAATGCTAAGCTGGTGAGCTCATTGGAGAGCTACAGACACAGACACCAGAACCAACCTGGCTTCTAGAACACCCACACACACCCAACACAAGGAAATAATCCCTTTCTCTGCAACGCAGTCCCTCAGACCCTGATCTCCCTTCCAGTGCTATTCAGGGGTTGTGGAGAAGAAATTCGGCTCAGTAGCTCTATCTGTGTGGTTCTCAATCCACCAGGTTTATCAAGCACCTCAGGCCCTCGTTCACCACTCCAATGCAGTTCAAGGACAAAACCACTGCATGCTTTAACAGGGGAGAAACACAGTCGAACAGAACGTAGGTACTCACAGCAATCCTCAACCGATACCACCATAAAAAGGGAAAATACAACCAAGAAAACCGTGGGCAAACAGTAACCTAATACAGCTATGAACCCACAGCACACAAATCCCACTGCAATCGCTGGGAAAGCTCACACAGACCGGGAATGGGAAATATTAGACTTCCAATCTCTGCGTGAGAGACAAAATGCAACCCACAGAACTATGGACGCAATTACAGCCGCAATTTCAACGATGGAAATAACAGGACAATACGTTGTCTAATAAACATGGAAAAAGACACAAAACTTTGCGTGAATCCCAGTAAAGAATCAATCCGCAGCCATCAAATCCGTGAGGCAGAGGAAGAATTAGCAGGCTCGCAAGCCAACAAACGATGAGGTAGAAAAGGAACCGAACCCCCTGCAATGGAATGTGGAACCTTTTCACTCATCTAGCCTGAGAGGAGACGAACAGACTTGTGATTTGGTGAGTGGACAGACCAACAGATGCGTCGTGGGGAGAGTGTGAGCGGGCGTGGGCGTGGTGGTGGTTTTCCTGCCAGCCAATCGCCGCTCCAACTAACAATGGAATAATTAAGGGTGGTGGTGACACATGGCTTTCCCCCATGACTCAATGCCCAACATTCCCCCTTCCTTATCCTTCAGAATCATGCCCCTTCTCATTTTAGTTGCCACGAACATAGCTGGTTGGGTTATTTAATTAAAAATGAGTGTTTACATGATGCCACAATTAAATATATGACGTATGTCCCGATATCCATCGGTGACCATTCCCAAAACAGAAACACAACATAACCAAATCGATGGTGGGGCCTTGGCCTTTAGCTCCGCACAAAGATTATTTACAATATACGTATCATGTATTTTTAATGTAAGCGGGGTTAAAACCAGGGTATTACAGGGGATCATTGAAAGGATTAGGAAATTATGTTTTAAATTTTTATGGGCAGGGAATTCGGATTCTTCTGGTTTGCCCTGGACATCCTGTTAAGCATTAGCAAGGCCAAAAATATTGGGAGGCTGGGGGTTGAAGATACTTGATGTATTTGCTAAAGCTTTGGCTACGAAGAATGTATGGAATCTTGTTAATGGAACTGGACTTTGGGTAAAGATTGTCTTACAGAAATATGTTCATCCTTTATCTTTAATTGAATGGATCATAGTTACTGTAAAAAAGAAAAGGTGTATGTCTATCTGCTGGAAAGCAGTAATTTGGTCTTTTGATCTCATAGGTAACTATCTTACTTGGAAGGATGGGAATGGTGTTGCTGTTAGAATTGGTTTTGATCCATGGGTTGGCTGTAAGTGGTGACATATTATTCCTTCTAGTCTGATTGATAAACTTCACTCTTTTGGTTATTTCTTTCTCAAAGACATTGGATGTCCTGGGATGTCAGTGTTGAGGGAGCAAGGTTGGCTATTTGCTGACTTGATTGGGCTTACGGATCAATATGATATTAGAGTTTTGAATGTTTATTTGGCTTGTTTAAAAACAAGTCATGTTAGACTGTCATTTGAAGTTGATCGTTTGATTTGGAATCAGTCCAAATCTGGGAAGTATACTCCAAGCATTGGTTATCTTCAGTTGATATTGGATAGAAATGAGGAGGAACTTCCTTGGTGGTGGAAGGTTCTATGGAAGCTTAAATGTCCATTGAAGACAAAAAATTTCAGTTGGTTCATTTTGTCAGATAAAGCTTTAACTTGGGATATTATATGCAGGAAAGGAAGGGAAGGTCCAGGTAGATGCTATTTGTGTAAACTGGAGTTAGAAACCAATGTTCATCTTGGAGTAGAATGTAATTTTACTCGAAGTGTGTGGTCTGAAATAGAGGTTAAATTGCAGAAATCCAATTTATGGGCTGGACATTCGGTAAGTTCATGTCTAAAAAAATGGTTTTTAAGAGAAGATATAAAACTTATCAAATCCTTACCAATTTTGGTACTCTGGTCCATTTGGTTAGCTAGAAACAAGAGCTGTTTTGAGGACTTAATTTTATCATCCTTCTAGGTTGCATCACTTAGTTTGGGATTGCTGAGTACTTTTCCTCAAGATGAGAGTGAGGTCGGGATTAGCGCTGTTGTTGCAGAAGTTATTGATAAATCATATCCTTGGGGATATTTTGATGGATCGGCAGTAGGAGATCCAAAATTGTGTGGCGCTGGTGGATTGATTTTTATCAATGATGAGCGCTATTTTACTTTTAAAGCTGGATTGGGCTTTGGATCTAATAACTTTGCAGAGTTACTTGGTTTAAATCTTTTGTTGTCTTTGTCCTTGGAAAATAATTTTGAAAAATTGCAGATTTTTGGTGATTCTCAACTGGTTATCAATTGGGTTTCTGATAAGTATCGTATCCAAAATGTTCAGCTAGCACAGATTTTGATGGAAGTTAATAGATTTGTTGACATGTTTGATTCAGTGGTTTTCATGCATATTTATCGTGAACGCAATACTTTAGCAGATGTATTGGAAAAAGATGGTGCTAATGTTATGTCTGGTTCTTGGCAAATTTCAGAGCACAGGGCAGCTGAATGCTTTGAAACTGTTAAGTTGTTTTAACATTTGGACTATTGATCTTTTTGGGTTTTGGAGTCTTCAGAGCCTGGAACTTGAAATGTTTTTGTTTTTGAAGGATGAACATATATCCTATTTTATAGCTTATATGTTTACTTTTTTGAAAACTGTGTATCTCGGATATTGATACACAGTTATTAACTGCTGAATACTATATTTTTTATGAGTTTTTGATGGTCAACTGAGTTTTGTTTGGCTCATTTGATTATGTTAGAATGTTGAGCAGTTTGTTGTGAACTCTAAAGGTTTAAGTAAGTTGTTGATTCAGTTTGATACATAATATTGAGGCCTTTTGGTCTAGATTTTTGACAATGGACAACTTTTGATTGTGCCATCTGTGGAATGTAATTATCTTTTTTAAATTTAATTACGATTTTTTTCTGTGGAAAAAAAAAATGGACATGGAATCATTATGAAAGTCTAATCCATCATGTATCTTATTTGATATCTTAATATATAGTTTATGTCAATTATGTTTGACATATGGTTTTATCAGTTATGTATATTATTTTATATTTTAGTATATTGTTTATGATAAGTATGTTTTATATATAGATTTATTAAGTAAGTAATATTATAAAACATATGACCTTTAGAACCATTGGAGACCTTTAACAAATATATTATAGCCTTCGCGCGCCCTGGTTGTTGTATTTAGTTCCTTAATTTTATTTCATTTTTCCAGCAATTTCAAATTAACATGTGTCGATTAGTGCGCATGTTATTTTAGATATTTGAATTGACTACTTGCCAATAAAATATTTTATAAATGTTGCAGCATTAGCATCATTAGAGTGAGTAAAATTTAAATAATTGGATATTTATTTTATAATTGTAATTGGAATATTCTATATTATTATTTTTTAATATTTTATTAATATGATTAATAAAATTCTTTTTATATTTTTTTATGATTAATAAAAAAGTTGAATAATTGATTTTTTAAATATTTTATTAATATGATCAATAATTTTTATTTTATTTTTTGTTATGATTATTAAGAAAGTCAAATGGTTAATAACGATATTTATATTTTTTAAATTAGAAGTATATATTCACCCTTTTTTTATCTACATTGATATTTATATTTTATCATGATTGATGAGGCATTAGTTTTAATATATGGCAAGCTTGATAAATCATGATATTAATTGAAGTGTATATAAAATAATATAATCGTTAAAAAGTTAGAAAATAAATATAATTATAATTTGGAATCATTTATTATAAGTATAACTTTAATTAAAAGCAAAAAACAATAATAATTAGAGAAATTAGAGAAATTTATAATATATATATATATATATTTTTAGCAATTCCTAAACTATAATGAAAAAAACTCATGAAGTCTCAATGCATCTCATATCCCATATCATATCTTCTACCAAAGATATAGACAAACAATTGTTTTGAAGGTAGAGAAGAAGAAGCTTGCTCTTATATCTCAATTAGATAAGAACAGCTTCTTATCATAATTTGCCTTAATCAATTTAAATTATAATGTAATGTTAAATATAATATTACATTTTAAAATTAAAAATTAAATAATAATGTAATGTTATAATTAAAATTATATTATAATATAATACAATATTATAATTAAAATTATATTATATTATAATGTCTCTATCCACTATACAGTATAAAATATTACAAAATATAAAACATTACATATATAAAATATTATAATAATATGAAATATATTCATACAAAATCAAAATCCCAGAGCTCATTCATCCCACTTACCACCATCAATTCTCCACCTTGTTACATGTATATAGACTTCACATTTTTTTGTTAAGTAAGAAATGATTATATTAACATAGAAAAAAGATATAGGGCTTCCAAACATCAACACTGCAAACAACCAATGAATGATATATTCCAACACAGACCATCTCTTGACAAGCGAAATTTTCGAACTCCGAGAATCATCCCTTACAAAACAAAAATAGATACATGGTTACATGATTTCCCTCATAGTGTAAACCCATAACCCCATTGCTCCATTACATGTGAGAAGAAAGTAAAAAGGAGCCCAAAACAAACATATAAGCCGAAAACACCTCAGACTGAGGAGTCACCAAAAACACCAGGGCCAACCTCAGAAGTCGCAATGCCCTGCCAGATGACGCATGAGATCCCCTTCAGGGAGTGTGTAATACACCTAACAATTGTTAATTTGTTTATTTACTTTGAATATTTATTTTTTAAAATATTTAGACAATAAAGTCAAAATGAATGTAATGGATTATTATTATTGAATAATAAAAATACTAAGAGGAATCAAAACTGAAGTAGCTAGTAAAAGAGTGTTTGCTGACCCACAGGGGGGAATGATAAATGGTGAAAACCGTTGAGTGAGAACTTCCCCAAAATCAGGTCAAGACTCCTTGTGGAGCACTAAAGAGCAGCAAGCTCATAAATGACCAAGTCATAGGAAAAATACTATAAAATAGTATGTCCATCGAATAAGAAAGAGGTTGGCGATGGATGGGGAAATAATTTATTGATGAAAAGATATGGCGCATTTATCACAAATTTCCCTTGCGGTTCAACAAACATGCTCAGGGGTTCTAGAGCAAGTAAGTTTTGGATGCTTTAGGAGTTGGTTGGGATGATTGGCAGCTTCAGTTATGTTTTCCCAACAATGGTGATAGGTTCTTTACTAAAATTCATCTATTGTTTTAGTATTAGTAATTACAGTATGTAAGTAGATTTTAATTCTAAATGTATTATAAACTGAGAATTTGCAATGTATCAACTAATATTCTTTATATCGTGTTTATTATAAATTCTTGCTTTATATGTTGTTAGTAGTCATTTACTATATATATATATATATCAAAACCCTTCATTCCTCAAGCAAAGTTATAGATACACTAAGTATTATTTCTATATAAATAAAGATAAACCTAAATAATGTTAATAAATCTTTATTTTAACAAATATATATATATATCCCGGACGGGTGTGGCTCATTGGCGTGGATTGATATGAAGTCACTTGTTGTAAATGGATGCCACAAGGTCAAATCCCACCTGGGTTTACCTGTGTCCCATGTCTTGCGGGCGGGTGTGGGGCACCTAGGGGTATAGTGGTAGTAGGAATGGATCCTAGGACCCCGTGTCATGCACGTACCAGCTCAAGTCCAGTTGTCGATACCACTAGTTACAAAAAAAAACTATATATATATATATATATATATATGAATTAAAATAATCAAATAAAGATTTAGACAGATTCAAAGCAAAACCACCAAGTAGATCTAGGTACCATTATAAGTCTATGTTTCAACATCATAGCAAATATGAAACACTTAGTTAAGATTTAATTGAAATCAAGGCAATTTACCAAGCTAAGAATATTGTGATCTAAGCACATATTCAAATACAAATTACGAGGATATGTCCCAATTTATATATCAAGAAAATTACATAGATCCGAAACCAAGTACGTAGTTATATAGATCTAAACAACACACAAAAGATCCAAGGAAATATAATCGTAGATCAAAATCAATATAAGTAACAAATTATCCACCGAATTATATTCATATCCAAATTCTTTATAAACATTTAAATACAAAATTGTATAATCCACAATGGCTTAGTGTCAATCATCAAAATCACTTTACAATCATTTTACCAAATCACATTAGAATCATATCAAACTACAGACCCAACCATTTGCTAAGCAATCGAACTTATCTTTAGTGATAGAGGTTGTGAATCCCTCTACTTCCCCAATACATCAAAAACAAAGTAACCCTAGAATTTAGTTAACTCACATACAATCAAATGGAGGCATACCTTGAAGTTATTGCATCGATCTAGTGAACAATGAAGAGAGTCGTGCCATTGTTTACATGCACATAAACCACTAGTGTTAGTATGAATACAGTCATTTGATTCACAAACTTTTCTAATGAACAAATTCAAGGCTAGGGATCCTCACCTCGAAATAGAGAAGGACGAAACCTAAGAGGAGTTAACAATGTCGCCACCCTCCTGTGGTTCATACGCCAAACCTTCTTTCATCTACATGCAAGAGTAGTAATATATATATATATTAAAACTTCATCAAGATGTAAAATGAAATATAAACCTTCAAACTGTGCAAAAGTTACCTTGAAGGAAGAATTGGGTCGTTGAGGAAATTCCATACTTATCCCAAGCATTTTAGGTACCCATTCGTGGCCACCCTAGATTCACCTAACAAATGGAGTTTTGTTCTTAATACATGTATTTCATTTTGTTAAATTCAAATTCCAAGTAAATCGGCGCATAGGCTGAGGATTACGCCTTCACTAAACGCGTAGAGGGCTAAGGGTTTATCCCTCCTGGATCCCCTCTCCTCCCTTTGCCCTACATAAACATTTTCAAACTGATTTGTGGTTGTTAAAGACTGCGAAAACTTCTTTTAAAACTGAGTAAATATTTAAATACAAAGCAATTTATTTACATACATCTTACATGTTAAATTCTTGCTGGTTTGGGAAAACCTCTGCTAGAATCAAAAGTGAGCACATGGAGTTCTTTGAAACAAGGCCGCAGGGTCGAGTCTCATAGAGGCTTCCATAAACCAAATGGAATTCAAGCAACGATCATCCACCTCCAAATACCAGTAACATTAGAAATTCCTAAGATGCAACACATAACCATGTAAAACAATGGAAACCATGATTGAAAGATAACTGAGGTCACTGCATGCACCATTGTGCAGAAAAGAGTCCTAGGGTGAAAACCTTCAACAACCAAAACTAGAAAACCAAACAAAAACCCTCACGACCAAAGGAATGTGATGATAAAACACTAAAAAACCTCTTAAACCACAAAAATCGGATCAAGAACAAGTGGAGGGTTAGGATCATTCCTCTCCCCAAAATGAAAGCAAGGAAGCCTTGTCAATCATTATGCACAGTTGCATTGTCAACTTGCAGCCAAGGTTTATGACATAGATTTAAAACATGCCTTTAAACCCTCATTAAACCCTTGCATTTTGCCTCGACCTTGTGACTCCCGAGGTCATAATCCAAACCATGGCTTAAACTTATATCATGGTCACAACTTCCACATATCGCTTACAAAGCCTCAATACTTATATATTTACACTGAACATATGCCAAAATCGTATGTAGGGTAAGGTTAAAACATAAGCTTGAGCACATAAACCTTATGTATAACAAGTATAGTTAGAACTAGGTCCAAAAGTCTAGGATTAATTTCTAGATAAGCAAACCCAATATCTTAATGATTTTAAACATTAACATCACCTTGGAAAGGGCTGCGATCGAGATATCGTTATAATTGGAGTCAACACTGAGTACACAATAAGCCTATCATCAAACATTTAAAAGGTCTAGTTAATCTTATCCTTGCAAACAAATAAGAAATATGTTACAACTAAGAAAGACATTTGTGACAAGTAAGAATGGTAAATTATAAACATTTTTTTATGAATTTTACGAGTTTGTGAAAGACTAATGGCACTTCACTCATGCGCCTAGCCAAAGGAGCCAATGGGAGAATACCAAGAGACTTTGACATTGCATCCATATCTACATTCAGGATATTGGTCTCTGCATGCTGCTCCTTCCAACATTGGACTAGTGTGGTGTCCCCTTCCTCTTTCTCCATACACTACCATAGAATGTGCCCCATGAGGTTGTTCATAACACAAAAGAGAGACATCGTAGTCTCATAAAGCCCAAGGTGAGCCAGGTTATTCCCTGGGTCCCTTACCCAGTCTTTGATCCCCTTTATTTCAACATCAGGCATCCCCTCATCCAACTGTTGCTAGAGGTGAGATTCAATACCATTAAGTCATTCATGAACCTCCAAAGGAAGACCCAGCTGAATTTTTGTTTGCCTCCCATACGATTTTCTTCTGAGTCCTCATGATGTGTCTATGGGAGACCAGGGGATGGGCACCACGTGCCCTCCATACCACCTCACCCTTGTTATCCCCGACCATGGAATTACCTAGCTACATATCACCGCTAATACATAGGATAGATTTAGTTAAAAAACACCACCTTTTCATCCAAATCAAGGAAAGACTACCACATAGTTGCATAGATACTGGACAGTCGGAGATATAAAGCAACTGCGCACTTTCCATAATGATTGTAGGTGTACAACGGTTGAGCTCAACCATCCTTTGGTCATTTCTATCCATAAATAGTTTCCTTGAAATATGACATCTACCACCCCTAAATTGAAATCCCATCTTATGGAACCCATAAGGGAAATAACATCACACGTGAAACCAATCATGCTATTTGAAGGGATTAGTGCCATCTAATCACTTCCTTCGTTCATAGTACTAGATGGACAACAACACTTGGCTCGATCATGGGTCGACAAGGGATTTCATGTGTCTAGAGCCTCCTATACATATTTATCATTGAGCAACTGTTATTGGCACATCGCCCCAAGTGTCTCTTCCAACAGGTCCTCCCAAGCATGTCCAACACACACCTATCGAGCCTTTGTACCTGCATTAGCAAGGCTATCTACTAACTTGTTTCCATTACGTCACACATGGCTGAAGCATAAGCCTCTCATCCTGCTAACCAACTCTTCCACATGCTCCAACCTATACTCCAGCCGTCATCTATTCAAAACCTTGGAGTGAGATGTACCATTGTGGATTCGCTCTTCCATACAAAAAACCACATATGAGTCTCCTTCCACCACAAAAGGAATCCAGTTTTGGCATTGAGCAAGGTATAAACCATGTATAAGGCCCTCCACTTCTGCAACATTATTGGTATCATGCCCATTTATGCTGTAAAAAAGGACCTTCATCTGCCCCTCATGATCCTGGATAATCCCACCAAAACCACATCGCCCTATATTACCCTTGGAGGTGCCATTAAAGTTCAATTTAAAGCACCTAGATGATAAAGGGTCCCAATGAGCCTGGGTTGAGCTGCCATGGGGGGAATTCTTTGAGAGCCCGTAACTTTGCATCAACCCTTTGATCCCCCAATTTCTCAGGACGAGGTTTTCCATTCCCTGTGCTTTTCAATCCGCATCGCTTCACAACCCAAGCCGGATGGTTTCTAGAATGGTGGACTAGATGGTTTCCCAAAATCGAGTTTCCTTTTGTGATATGTCCCTGAAGATCCACTGGTTGCGCTCTTTCCAGTTCTCCCAAAAAGCAAAGTTGGGGTAGATTCTCCAAATTTGGTTGACAATCGTGTTTGAGAATGGATCCTTTGGCCAATTTCACAATGATATATGATATTCCCTTGATTATGTTGGAGCAATGAAATGCACAACACCCTTGTCCTAGAGAGAGCCTGGGAACAAGCAATTATCCAACAAATTGTCAAGATTTTCCACATCCTATTTGCATAAATAACATTTCTAAGTCCCATAAAGCCCCATTTTTCCCAAATGTCTCCAGTTAAAATTGTTCTTCTTAATAGTAGACATACAAAAATTGAGAATATGGGCCATAAGTTGGTTTTCCAAATATTCTTCCAAGAAGGATCATCTGGGTCTCGGGTAAATCCTCCTTCAATTCTATAATCTTCTTGGATGGAAAACACGCCCTTGGGGGTCATTCCCCATTTTAGTCAGTCTTGTTGGTTATGTATGTGGATGTGTCAATCATGAAGAGCTTCCAAAATCCTTGGGACATCGTCCTTATTCTCATACTGTTCCCAAACAGTGCTTGGAATCCATCTCCTAAAGCTCGTGGAATTATCCCCTTGCTCCAAGAAGTCCGTAACTTTGTCCAACTGATGCTCTTTACAAGTATGAATGAGATGTGGGGTGTCTAGGGTGTTAGCCAGATTTGGAATTTGTTGTCTTGCATCCTCCCAAAAAAAGCATCAAGTCTATGTTCCTAACCTCCCAAAAAATGTTTTCCAGGATTAAGCTTCGACCCTTCTGAGCCGAGTTCCAAATGTGTGAACCCCTCTGGTCTTCATCAAAACGAATAAAATCATGTTTCTCTCAACCTTCAGCATACTTGCAATTCCATAATTTGTCCCATGGCTCTGCCTCATGCATGAACCACTGCCACCAAATTTTCTCCCTGCTAACCAGATTCATCCTAAGAGGGTCCCATAATCCAAACCCAACATGATTTTTTGGTTTGCATACCATATCCCATTCGACCAAGGCCCATTTCCTCTGATCATTGCCTCCACTACAAAGGAAATGATGTTGAATGTTTCATATTTCCTTTAAAATAGATTTTGGAGCTTCCATGTTGGAAAATAGGTAAATCGGCATAGCTTGAAGGATAGACTTAACCAAGACCAGACGACTTGCCATATTTAGAGGTCGATAGGTCCTACTATCTAATCGCTTACTCATTTTTTCAAGAATTTAATACCACGATCCCTTCCAAACCATCGAATCCATTAAGGGGGTGCCCAAATATTTAGATGGAAGGGAGTTCTCTCGAAAGCCCAGAATTATAAAAATGGTGAACCTTATAATTTAAAGGGTGTGAAAGAAAAAAACATTAGATTTGTTCTCATTGAACTCCTGTCCAGATGCCACCCCTAACTCCTATAAGCAACTTTTAATGGTCCTAGCTTCCTGCACCGAAGGATGGCCCATCACCATCGTGCCATCCACAAATTGTTTATGAGTTTGAGATTCCTTCCTAGGATGCACTTTAATTCTCCATATTCTTTGCTCACCATGATTGGATTTGACAAGCCTTCCCAATCCCTCCGCCATGATAATGAATAGGAAAGGGGATAGAGGATCTCCTTTTTGGATTTCCCTAGTGTGGTGAATAAGGCTCGTCAAGACCCCATTGATGAGGATTGCGAAAAAAACCAAGGAGACAAGTTTCATTATCCACTGAATCCAGTCCTCCCGAAAACCAAACTCCATGATAACCTCTCGCATGTACTTCCAATTCAATTTGTCATAGGATTTGGCTATATCCATCTGAAGCATCATTCCATGGGTCCATGTAGTTTTAAGGGAATGGAGAATTTCATGGTTAGGATAATGCCATCCATAATTTAGTGCCCTTCCAAAAAACCTAATTGTTATGGGGAGACAATGTAGGTAAGGATAGGCTTGAGGAGATTGGAAATTACTTTTGTTATTATCTTATAGATGACATTTCATAAGGCAATCGACCTAAATTGTCCTGGCGAGCCAACCTCCCCCGATTTAGGTATGAGAGATAAAAAGGTTAAGTTAATGGTTGGGAGGATGTGCTGATTCTTCCACAATTCTCCAAACCTCATCCTTTACTAACTCCCTGAATGATCCAGATGGAGATCGATGGCCACTCACCCATTCCACTGGCTCAAAACAATTATCAATTGTAGCAGTTTCCTAGTTATTGTTTTTATGGCTTTTTAGGTCCCAAACTTCCGGGGTCGTTTTGAGGCCCTAAACGACGTCTTTTTGGCGATTCGGGGGATCAGTGAATACCTAAATCCCTATGGTATGCATTTTTCTCAAGTTGAAAGATGTAAATATCAGATAGACCTTTCCAATAGGCTATCAAGCTCCCAAATCAGAGATCGTATGCAAAAGTTATGACCTCCAGAATTTGATTGTTCAACTAACCACCTTGGGGCCACAAATGTTATGTCGCTTCATCTTCTAGGGTTTTTTTTGGATTTTTGGGGTTTTGGCCCTAATTATTATTGTAAATAGGCCCCTTTTGCCTCATTTTGTATTCATCTTAGCATAGATGAGCGTAACAGCCACATCTCTTCTCAGAGATAGCTACCACCATTCTAGTTGTTGTATTTACAGTGTATTATATTTCTATTATTTAATAGAATCTGTGTTTATTGTATCTCTGCTATCTTTGCAATAAGGTTGTGTTTATGATTATATATCTGTACTTCCATTTCATTCCCACATAAATCCAGTTCACAAAAGGCATGGAAGAAATTTACTATGAAACCATTAAGACCAGGGGTCGTACCTGTAACGATTTGTCCCACAACTTCTTCAACTTCAGTCATAAGGATCAGACGTATTAGTAAATCATTATGGGACTCCGTGATTAAGTGGGGGATGTTCCTAGTTATTTGATTGATTTCCTCACTTCTGTTATAGAGAGGTTCCTCTAAGATGTTCTTAAAGAATTGGGTTAGGTCCTCCTCAATGTCTTCCCTTCTTTCTTCCCACTCACCATTCTCCTAATGTCGTTTAATCCTTGACTTATGTTTCCATAGCAACTCCTCCTATTTCCCCTTTCCTCCAGTCCAGCCATACGGGTCCTCTCCTCCTCATGGAGTTCAGGCAAGAATCCTTTCGTCATCCCCATTTTTTAAGGAATTTCAAATTTCCTTCAAGGAAGGCCTTCTCTTTGAATATGTTTCCAAATTCTTGTTTGTTCCATTTCTTTATCTTACCTTTGATATATTTAAACTTGTTTTGGAACTTGTGCACACTAGCATTTTTTAACACAAATCCAATGTCTTAAATGTCATATTTTCGACATATTATTGTCGGCAATTGTTGGAGAAGCTAGTTGGTGAGCCGACTAGTCGAATAGCCGACTAGTTAGAGATTAGGTCGGTTGCGTGAAGTCGTGTCAGTTGACCGAACCGATAGGTATTTATTTGTAACCGTTTGTAATCATATATATTAGACTGTTGAGCTAGATGAGAAGTTGGTTCAGTTTTGTATATGTATGGACCCTCATGTAATATAATATAATATAATATGTTACTTCCTTATCTATTCTTGTCTCTTGTATCTGTTATGTTTCTATGTGTATTATTGGTAACCCTACATGATCTGTGAGATTACAACATTGGTTCCGTTGTCGGTAGTACATATACGGATGTAATGACTATAAGCAGATGATATCAGAACAAGAGATTAAGAACTGGTGGGAGCATAAGATAGCAAATTATTTGTAGAACTACGCAAGGAGAAATAGACTGACCATTGCTTAGGCGAAGGAGAAATTGTTCACTAAAACACATGATAAGTTTGTAGAGTCGGTACCTCAGCTTTTGAAAAAACTTCTGGATGAAAAAGCCGGAAGCAACTAAGGAGCAAGAGTTACTGGAGAAACTGATTCGAGGTGGATGAACAAACTTGTCAGAGTGGTTTGAAAAGATCACAGACAAATTATGCGAAGAACAAGCTATGGAGGAAAGAGTTTTGGTCAAAAGCATTGAGAAAAGGTTTTATACAGACTTCATTGAGCAGTTTATTTTCTCCTTACCGACCCTTTTGTTCAAATTCCTAATAGAGAAGGGAGTGGGCCATATCATAGAACCTCGTCTGTCACTACACGAACTGCCACCAAATTCTAACTGGGCAAAGAAACAAAAGAAGTGGGAAAAATTCATTACCGAAAGGGAGTGGGATTACTTCCTAAGAAAATAAACAGAACTATCTGAGCTTTCTAAAGTGTCAAGTAGGCTATGGGGGGGTAGCTAGTCATGTGTTGACTAAAGAAAATACCATCACCAGCAATGAAAAGTCGACCTAAAAAGGAAATCGAACGGATAGTGACACATAAAGGTACATCGGATTTACAGAGAATAGAAAGAGAGAAGAGGCTGAAAAGAAGGGAAGAAATAAGAGAGAAGGCTATAGCGCTGCAAAGAGGGATGACTACTAGGGTGACAGACCAAGAAATAAATCCTCCATAGTCGGGTCATGACCGACAGGAAGAAGGTGTAGATGAAGAGGCATCACCCATGGAAGAATACCTATGGATAGAGCAGCGAGAAACTCTCCAACTAGAAATTCCCCAGGAGATAAGACCTCTGTCTCCAATGGATTTGAGTACTTGAATTCAGGCCATTGTTGAAGAAGACCTGCGACTAAGAGCTGGTGAGTGTGGTATATGGAGCTGACTAGACGATGAGGTAAATGATGATAATCATCTAGTAATCAGTCAACCAGAGGAAGGAAATTTGGTAACACTTCAGGCGTACCATTCCAACTGAAGTATCCAGTTTCTCTAGCTGACACATGAAGGAGCACCCCCCCTGCCAAACACAGCTTTGCAAAATTCAGAACAGTTGGACCTGCAGACAAATCAATGCAGTTGGACATCGACAGAAGAATTTGACCCGAACCGACTGCTTGTCGGAGAAGAAACAACAAACAAAATGACCGACGGGAATGAAAGTTCCGTCAACAACAACTTTGAACAGTGAGACAAACAAAACATCCCACTACCCCCACCACTGCCACCTCCTCAAGGAGATAACGACAGCTATACTGACATGGGTCACGAATCAGCACACATCCCTCTCTATGAGGGTTACAAAGACCCTAGACGACATTGGTTCATCTGTGAGTCAATATGGGAGGCAAATTAAGTTATGGCCGAAGAACGACAGATGGAACAGTTCGATGGTGCTTTACGGAAAAGAGCACTAACTTAGTATATGACCTATATTGAGAGAACTCCCCAAGCATCCAAAGCAAACATTAAAGCACAATTCTTGTCTTTCTTTAAAACTCCAGACACAAAACATCTGGCAGCCAAAAAGCTGAAAATAACATCTTAGAAAACAGCAAAGTCTGTCCAGGAATATGACAAACGATGGAAAGACCTCCTCAGCTAACTAGACTATGTAATTGTCGAACAATTATTAATTCAATGGTTTCTTGCAGGTCTATCACAAAAAATCCGATGGCACATAAGCTTGGAGACGTTTAAAACATATGAAGACGCACTTACCAAAGCTCTGCAAGTAGAGATGGATGAAGATTTCCCAAGATATCCCGTCAATACCAGGCTAGAAGAATAGCTAGAAATCATGTAAAAATATTTGAAAGAGCTGAACCTCAAGAATCAGGATGTCTGGTGCACAAAATGCTCCACAGCTGGACACACTAAAGATAAATGTTGACAAGACATAAGTCGACAGGACGTTCGGTTTGTTTAGACGAAATGCTTTTGCGACATTTTCCAAGAACATGGAGAACATACAACGAAAGATTGCCGATATAACATGAAAAATGGAAAAGCATCATGGTATGCAATTTTTGAGGTAAAAAGTCACGTAACTGTCGAATTCCACTTAAACTTGAAGAATCGACAAAACTATCAAGAAATATACCATACGAATGCATTCGCACAGAACAATGATAACGCTTCAAGGAACAATGAACAAAATGAATCAAATAATCAAAGATATGAAGGTCATCGATATGAGCGTCGATTCGAAAACCATCATGGAGGATATGGAGGTCGAGGACAATTCTATGGAAATTGCGACAATTGACCACGACAGCCCATCCAGTGCTTTACATGTTACAAAGAGGGACATCTCTATGCAGACTGTCCATACAAGGACAAAACTGATTTAAAGTTTTGTACTAGCTGTGGTGTGGGAGATCACTCATTAGAGGATTTTCCCACCATGCTCAACAAGATTAATAAAAAGAAAAATGTTAATGTCTTATCGTATGTTCAAAAACATGATGTAATGAATACAAAGAACCTATACATGGTAACCTGACAAGGGACAAAAAATGGAAATGATAATCCACCTATAAGTAAAATCAAAGAAAATAATGATTATCCTAATCTGACAAAACAAAAATGACTATATAACGACGCATCATATATGTTTAAAGAATTTGCTTAGCAAGAAGAAGTCAATGGAAGTCGACAAAAAATAGTTAAAGAATTAATACGTTTGGTACAAGATGATAAATCGGTATCTCAATTCATTGACTTGCTGTATAATATGAATCACAGTAATAATACAGAAAAACAAACCAAAAATATCTATAGTCTGAACCAAAAAGACAAGAGCGATGCCGACCCACTTGTCGATCTAGAAATCGAAGGATGCCATGTTTGACAAGTTGTACTCGACTTCGGTTCACAAGTAAATATTATGACTCGATATACATGGGATCAGTTGGGTAGACCTCGAATATATGAATCAGGTATATACCTCAAGTTAGCCGACCAAGGGCTGATTGAACCCATTGGGGTTTGGAGAGATGTCAACACAACAATAAAAGGAATATTGACCAAAGTCGACTTTGAAATCATCGACCCGACCCTAAAGAAGGATCCAGCTCCTTCCCAGCCTTGGTAGGTCGACAATGGGAAGAAAAATGAAAGCTTCAATACATTTAGACAAAGAAAGGATAAAATTAAAAGGGAATGGATAGAAAGTTATCGTCCTATTCATCCTTCCCAAGGCAAACCTTGGATTGAACCCATCGATGAAGAAGTTGACATTTGACAATTATATCAAATTCAAAATAACAAAGACTACACTGAACCCAATATCTATGGTGAGCTTCACTTAGGCAACCAAGACTCAGTAGGATATAATTCAGACGTAGAGTTATATGATTAGGAAGTAGAAAACTACGAAGCTCAAGTAAGGGGTTGTTGGACCATTCAAGCTATACAGAAAAAACCAACCCATTAATTCTTCTCAATCTCCATCATCCCAAAAAATTCGAAAAGAAAACTAGGGAATACCTTACCTTAACCCCAACAAATACAAGTATCAGACAAAACACAAGGTATAAAGAAAGAGAGTCCCCAATTCTGCATATAGAATAAGTCTAAGAACATAGGTGAACATGGCCGACTACAAATCCTAGTAGAAACCTTTACAAGACAAGCTTCTAGATGGTGGGACACCCATCAGTAAAGACCGCATACATGGAAAACCGCTTCGACTTACTTCGTATAAATATTCGGAGGAAGGAAGCTGACTAAACAGGCACAAATACTTGTCTTCATCCAAGGACAAGACCTAGATGAACACATAAGAAGATGCGAAAGAGAATGGAGAATACTTGGTTATAAAGACGAATGTACATGGCCACACCCGTTTCCCTCGATTCTAGCCGACTTACCAAATAAATGGTATAAAATCGAAGAAGCACGAGGTGAAACCTTCCAATGGAACAAACTTAGAGAAAAATTCATCAAGGACTTTAGTTTTATACCACAAAACTAAAATCTAGTCGAAACTGCAAAGCAGATAAAAGCATTCAGAGAACCGACTAGGAACAACAATCTGATACCAAACCATGACCGACCGGAAATATCATGCAATAACATTCAAACCAACAGAATACCACATTCGACAAGACTGCAAATGGAAAATGAAAATACGAAAGGAAAAAGCTTTCGATGGAAATCATATCACTCAAAAAAAACAAAACCAATTTGAACAGTACTTAAAGTCGACAAAACCGACAATTAAGACACCGACCGAATGACCGCAGTAAAATTCGCTGCTACATTCGCACAGTTCAAAGAAGGGAGTCAACCGATCAATGAAGCCAAAGCACCAGAATGGTTGGATGCCAAATTTAAAACTAAAGAGTTTGATATATCAAATGATGAACGACAAAAAATGGAAAAAATTGACGATTACTGGAGTGAAGAGAAAACGACTGAAATAGTAAACCTATTGAAAGAATTCCAAGATTTTTTTGCTCGAGACTATAAATATCTCAAAGAGCTAGTCCATGAAATGGGCGAAATGAAGATCAACATCAAACCCGATGCCCGACCTATAAAGAAAAGGCCATATAAATTATCTCATAAATACAAAGAGATAGTCAAGAAAGAGATCGATAATATGCTCATAGCAGGAATTATCTACCCTATCGACCAGTCGGAATGGGCATGCCCAATGGTCGTCCAGCCAAAGAAACACGACCCAAAAAAACTGAGGATTTGTGTCGATTTTAGAGAACTAAACAAAGTCACTCTCACAAACCCATTCCCAATGCCATACATAGACAAAATCTTAAAGAAGTTGAGGGACATGAATGCTACTCATTTATAGATGGATTCTCAGGGTATAACCAAGTACCAATAGCCAAAGAGGATGAGAAAAGGACCACATTCATATGTGAATTTGGCTCATTCACCTACAAAGTTATTCCTTTTGGTCTCAAAAATGCACCTACAATATTTTCGAGAATTGTTGTCAAAACATTTCAGGAATACATCTACAAAATGATGGCAATATATTTCGATGATTGGACGATCTAATCCATGTTGAAAGATCATTGCAAATGTCTAAGGCTCATGATGGAACGATGCTAACAAATCGAGTTATGTCTTAACATAAGGAAATGCATCCTCCTAACTCCTATAGGAATACTACTAGGACACATTGTATGCAAAGAAGGCATCAAGGTTGACTTTGCAAAAATAAATATTATCCTCTACTTGAAACCACCGGTGAATCCAAAACAGGTCAGGTTATTGTTGGGACATACAGGATACTACAAAAAATTTATTAGATACTATTCAGATATGACCTATCGATTGGAAGAACTATTAAGATAATATTAGGAGTTTGATTGGACAGAGAAATGTAATATATCATTCAATACATTAAAAAGGAAACTAGTCGAAGCACCTATCCTAAGATTCCTGAATTGGTCACTCAAATTCCATGTGCATATCGACACGTTAGGCCTAGCAATAGGCACGATATTAACGCAACCAGGGAACGATGGAATGGACTATCCAATAGTATACAGCAGCAGAAAGCTAAACAAAGCAGAATTAAACTATTCAACAACGAAGATGGAAGCATTAAGTATGGTCTTTGCGCTATAAAACTATCGACATTACCTACTAGCCAACCCTTTTATCTTCTATACTGACCACCAAGCATTGAAATACCTAGTAAACAAATCTTTACATAATGGAAGAATTTGCCGATGGTTATTACTATTCCAGGAATTTGAATTCGAAGTCGTCGTTAGACCAGGAAAACTAAATTTCAGACCCAACCACTTGTCGAGGATCGACACAGGCGAGGAGCCGACATGAGTCGAGGATGATCTGCCTGACGCACACTTATTTTGAATAGAAGCTGTCCCAACAGAATTAGAGGAAATAACACAATTTCTAGAGAATGGACAAGCACCAGAGGGCATGAGCACGAAAAAAAACAAATATTAGCTATGAAGGATACACCATACAGCCTCATAAGCATATTTTTATATAAAAGGGGCTTAGATGACATCCTTCGACGATGTGTATTAGAACAAGAAAGAGAAAATATCATGAACGGAGCACACTATGGACCGGCGGGAGGAAATTTCCAAGCAGATACAACTACCAAGAGAATCCAATAATCAAGACTATGGTGGCTGACACTATAGAAGGACTGTAAGAAGTTTGTTAGCCAATCCGACCGATGCCAATGACTGGGTCGACCTCTGCCTAGTATAGAAATTCCCTTGATATTAGTAAACCCAAGTCTGACATTTGAAATTTGGGCCATCGACTTCATAGGACTATTCCCAATACCAACAAAAAAAGCAAGTGCAAGATATATAATAACTGCAGTAGAATATGTAACCAAATGGGCAGAGGCAAAACCTGTTGAAACTTATTCCAGTGAGGTAGCTACTAAGTTTATCTATGAAAAGATAATTACTAGATTTGGATGCCTAATAACCTTAATCAGCGACCAAGGATCACACTTCATTAACAAAACCATCAAAACACTGACAGAGTAGTTCAAAATTGACCACCGACAATCTATAGCTTATCACCCTCAGTCAAATGAAGCAATAGAGGCATTTAACAAAACACTAAAAAAAGGTCTAACAAAAATATGAAATACCGACAAGGATGATTGGGATGAGAAAATCCCTGCAGTGCTATGGGCTTACAGGACAACAAACAAACGATCGACAGACCAAACAACATTTTGACTTGTCTATGGCCAAGAAGTCGTCGTCCCAATGCATTGCCGAAAACAAACACATGTGCTAGCAGATATCCTACACATCGATGTCAAAGAAGGTAGGAAGGATCGACTGATGCAACTAGGCAAACTAGAACAACATAAACTACTCACTATACAACATCAAGAAATTCAAAAGCAGCAGCAGAAGGCTTGGCATGATTGAAACATCAAAAACAAAAATTTGTCGGTAGGAGATATTGCTCCGCTGTATAATAGTTGAGTGAAAGGAAAACCTAAAAATCTACACACATAATGGATGGGACCTTACGTTGTCGAAGAAATTTATTCCAACGGACCAGTCCGACTAAGGACATCACAAGGCATAATGTTTCGGAAAATTGTTAATGGTTCCCGACTAAAACAGTACCAAAACTAAATCTAAAAAAAAAACGACCATAACTATCTAGAAGAACCTATAAAAATCTAAAAATCCCCAAAACAACAAAAAGAGCCATCAATCACAAAGCCAAAATGACAGGAAAGCTCGAAAGACACGGTAGACCGCACTTCGACAACCAACATCCCTACCATCGACAAGCCATCATTGACCACCCTCAGGATCGACATTGACAGATGACTCCAAAGGTCAAATCACGCCTTCATGACTATAGTCAGAAGGAGTGCCAAATCCAGAACGCATTAAACGCGACCTCAATCGACCATCTTGGACCATCATATCCGTCATTAATACCTTCATCGACAAGTTCACCACTCGTTCCACTTATAAATACTACATCAGAAAAAGATTCCTTACCGCGTTTTGAAGAAATAGAGCAACCAAGTACTCAAAAATTTGAGAGCAAAAACCCTGTAAAGAAAATCGACCAAGAGACTGACAAAATGGCCCCCAAGCAAACCAGATCCGCATCTGCCAAAACAAAAGAATTAGAATCCACCGAAACCCCACTTGTAAAGAGATTGAGAAATATTAAGAACACAAAGATACATGAAACTACATGGGAAAAGACATGGGCAGAAATCAAAGAGTGGGCCTATGTGGACAAGAAAATGACACAGGAAGTAGAGAAAATAAGTCATGGTACCATTATGAGTTACATGAATACACCTTTCATGGTGAGTTTCAGTGGGACAAAAGAAACTACTGTAAAATTTATCATCAGCTGGTACCACAATGGAAAATTCTACTTCGACAGACCAGTAGAAATTTCCGACGAAGTCATATACAAGCTTACCGGTCTTTCAAAGCAGGGAGAACCTGTCCCTATCGGCATAAAAGACAGAGTAGTAGAACAACTAGTAGGGACATCATAAGGGAAGAACTCAAAAGGGCTAATGATCAGTCAAATACAATCCTAGACATTGCAGATAGTTGCCAAAATCATAGTGACAGGACTCACCCCCACAGGTCAGGTGAGTGATCTAAAGCTAGAAATGTTGGAAGCAATCGACATAATAGCAGACACAAGGAAAATTTACCACTAGGCTCAGTATGTCGCTGACATGCTCAAGACCATATGTGAGAAATGCCAGGATTTGGCTGGAATTATCAGGTTCCCATCACTGATAATTTGGATACCCATGTACCACTTATGTCCAGTCAGAGATAAGCAGTTCCAAGAACCTTGCAAATATCACATGTGGTGGTTCAAACCATTTTCATAGAATGGAACGCTGAAAGAACTGGAAAATGGCAAAGTAATGTTGGAAAATTGATTCTAGACTCTAAAAGTCCAGACAACTAGATGGAGGGTGCCTCAGAACATCTGAAGAAGTCTACCAAAAACTGCACATATTCAACTAGAGCTCGACCATACTGCAGTCGGGTACATGTAGGGGGCAAAAGCAAAAGCAAAACCTCTCGACTATTACCAAACAGTCGATGAGATATTCCAAGAGCTAGCTCGACAATCCAATACCAAGCTGTTGATACCAGCAAGGGATAAAGAAATGAATCAGCATATTGAAGAACCCTTGATCGACCAAGAAAAAGAGGAGGACTATGAACTCCACTTATATATCAGTACCTTCATGCTGGAAGATATACCGACAGAGGATACCGGCAAGCTTCAACTAATTACTGTGTCACAACCTCTCCAAATTGGAAGTGTACCAACTGAACATCAAGTGGATGTACCGACAGAACAGAGTATCATCCTGACTCATCAATGGGAGGGAGGAGAAGAGATAGAAGAAGACATCAAATCAGATAATCTAGAGTATGTTATGACAAAAGAAAACTTAAGGAAAATATCAAAGGAAATAGCAATCGCAAGGAAAAAGAAAACAAATCAAGAAAAAGGGAAGGGGATGCATAAGCTTATCCTTTCCGAATCAGAAGACGAAGAAGAACTGTTGGCTACTGTTGTTGACATCATAGAAGATGCTGCAGCAAACAAAATATCAGTCGAGACACAGTTTAAGCGATTTGTTGACACAGGAGCGAAACAAGGAAGACCAAAAAGGGAAAAAACTACAAACCTTTTAGTCGATGAGAATATTGTTGACTTAGTTTCTACCCCTCCACTCCCATCAACCACCCAGATCACACAAGAAGATATCCCATAGATATCCACCATCATCCCTATCGATATCTGTAAAAATGTCGTGCCCGAAATGCTAAAAGAATGGTTCGACCACGATGGAAACTTCCAGGCATTCATTGAAAATCTCCCTGAATTATTTACATTTGCCCAGAAAATTGCCACCAAATGTCCATTAATTGAGTCTAAGTCAGCACACTAGACCCTCTTACAGCAGATAGGCCAAATACCCCAAAAACCAAGATTTGTGGGAACTTTCAAATCCATATTCTTAAGGAACCCCGTAAGCCGCATTTCATCCTTTACCCCATCATATATCTCCCATCCGTTACCAGCCAATGAACCAATAAGAGACTTGGAAGAAGATAACCAGGAGGATAATTTAGCAATCAACCAGGTGATCGACAAGCTATTCTCTAATGATCCAACCAACTCACCACTAGAATTCAAAGATCCCTTATCGACTAAAAACATCTCGACCACACCAATTACACCAGACCATTCACCATCTCCATCACCACCCCCCAATCCAAAACCTTTACCAAACCCTGAACCACTTGTTTCAACTCCCCTGGATACACACCAAGATACAAGCTCCACTCAAGAGGTTCAGACAGAAATTCCCCCAACTGATGAAGTTCAACCCAATGAATATCAGTAGCCAGGAAATCAGCTGCCTGAAAATCAACCACAAGCAGAACACCATGAATACCAACATAGACACAAAAGGAAGAGAAAATACAAAAAGAAAAAGGAACACCAAAAAGAACAAAGGCCGACAGTGATCCACCTCAACCAAATAGGATTGACTACTGCAGTCGACACAATAGAATTGAGATATGGAGAGTTGGGTCAACTCTTAGAAACTCTCACCACAGAAGCATCAACAAGAAGCAAGACTAGACGAGAGCAGCTCGACAACAATAAGAAAGAGCAAATCGAATTCCTGTCAAAATGCAGAAGTCTAGTCCAAATAGTAATACCGGGACCAATAGAGGCCGACACCGATGAGCCACTGGAGAAAGCATATCAGTTATTTGAAAGTGTGGTGTCGACCCTACAAACACATCTACAAAATACAAAAGCAGAGAAAAAAGAAGAAACATCCAGACTATTTAGGTAGCAGTACACAATTATCTAAAGCTCATAAGATACTACAGGACCACTTGGCAGAGTCTATCATTACAGAAGAAGTTCTCCGTAATTGGCCCACCTACTACAGGCAAGTATTTTAGCAGACCCGCCAGACTCATGAGCAAATCCAAGAACTAAAAAAAAGGCGAGGCCATGAAGAAACAATGAGGAATACAATACAAGACCAGTTTGTATTGGAAACAACCAAATTATAGAAACTAGAAAAATAGGCACATCAGTGGGTATAGCAAGCACTATAAAGCCTCGACAGACTGGACACAATCTGTCCACAAATGAAGAGACTATTGGACACAACAGAAGAAAATGCTCAATCTATAGGGCCCAACATGGAAACCATCACAGACTTGTCCATCCAAGAAAATATGTTGACTCTATCAAGCATCACAACCTTGACTATCGACATCCAAAAAGTTCTACAGAAATGGTCAGAGTTTCAGCACCAACTGGTCGTTACAGTAGAATCCATTATCGAAGTATGTGTGCAGAAAAGACCAACTATTCGACTACACAGTCCATGAAGACAAGCCATAGTAGAAGTAACTACCTTAAATAGTACACTATTGAGTAGCTCCCCTGTTTCTTCGGGACGAAGAAAGATTTTGTTCCTAGGGGAGATGTTGGAGGAGATAGTTGGTGAGCCGACTAGTCGAATAGCCTACTAATTAGATATTAGGTTGGCTGCATGAAGTCGTGTTGGTTGACTGAACTGACAGGTAGTTATTTGTAACCATTTGTAATCATATATATTAGGCTGTTGAGCCAGATGAGAATTTGGTTCAGTTTTGTATATGTATGGACCCTCATGTAATATAATATAATCTGTTACTTCCTTATCTATTCTTGTCTCTTGTATCTGTTATGTTTCTATGTGTATTATTGGTAACCCTACGTGATCTATGAGATTACAACAACAATTCGAAATACAACTAAGTTTGCTTCGTAGACGTCGAAACTTTGACCACACATTTTAGTGCATAGATGTCAAAAATTCGACTACATTTTCTTCGTAGCCATCGAAAATCCGACCACAAATTCTAGTGCATAGGTGTTGAAACTCCAACTAAGTTTACTTTGTAGACGTCGGAAATTCGACCAAAAGTTCCAGTGCATAGGTGTCGAAAATCCAACTATGTTCCCTTTATAGAAGTCGGATATCCGATGCATCCCCTTCATTGGTAGTATAGAAAAGTTGTCAGATTTAATGTAAAACCGGCCACAAATTTCACTTCATGTATGTCAGATATCCGATGAAGTATCCTCCACTTTGTCGTCAGTAGTATAACCACTTTGTCGGATTTAATGGAAATCTGACCACAAATTTCACTTCATATAGGTCGGAAATTCGATGACACTATGTAAATTTATATAATAAAAAAATATCCCTTTATATTTGGATTCACCAAATAAACCTGGCGACCAACTTTTTAAGATCTTATAGGATGTGAAATTCCTGAATATGCAATATTGGATATGGTATGCCTCATTCTAGATGCCATATTTACTTCAATGGAGTAGCCAAGTGAAGTAAACAGAACCTAGCCGCAACTGCAACTCCCTAATAATGCACCAATGAATGCACCACCTAGACCTCAAGTGCCTGCTCAACCCATTACTAACCCCAACAATAAGGAAATACATCAATTTGAAACTCATAACATGCCAACTTACTCCATTTCCCAATTTCCCTGCAATGATATACACCTACGATCGGGGAGGGCATTTGAACCCACAGTCATTGAAGATGTTCCATCCTCTGTGAATGAAGCAAGAATGAATCAACAATTTGAGAATTCAATTAGTACAACAATCCCCATTATTGAGGATGTTGAAACCCCTACTAAAACACCACCGGAAACACATGCAAAAACACGCATTGAAACACAGTCTATACAATTGACAAGAGAACCACCATATCCTAAACGTTTGACTTTGCAGAAGCTAGTGGAACAACCTCATTTCAATCTCCTAGGGGTATTGAAGAATATTTATGTTAATATTCCACTGTTATAGGCCTTACATGATGTACCCATCTACACCAAGACCGTTAGGGATCTGTGCATGCAAAAGCGACTACAACTGTATCATAAACCAATTTCAAAGAATGCATTCATTTTGCATGTTGCATCTGATCTAGAATATCAACTTACGTAGGAGCAGGGATCTTCCCCTGTCCCTGAGAATTCTTAAAAAGAACTACTACAATTTTGCACAGAAAATTGTACATAAATATATATATATATTTTTATTATATTTAAGCTTTGTTGGGTTTTTTTTTTTAGAATTGTGTACAAGACAATGGATGAAGGTTCACTTGAAGAAGAACAATCGCAATAGGGGCCAAGCAATTGTAGGAATTCTAGTTGATCCTCCAATTTTTGGATAGCTACTTGAATTTTTTTTTGAATGATGTTGCAGCGCTAGAAACTACGCTAAACTCTACCAAATTTTCCTATTTCGCAGCTGCAACTCCACTAAAATTATGCCATCTTTCCATATTTCGCAGCTGCAACTTCACCAAAATTCTACCAACTTCTCCTATTTCGCAGCTGCAACTCCGCTAAGATTCTGCCAACGTTTCCTATTTTGCAGCTGCAACTCCGCTAAATTCTGCCGACTTTTCCTATTGTCGCAGCTGCAAATCCACTAAATTTTGTCGACTTTTCCTATTGTCGCAGCTTTAACTCCACTAAAATTCTTCCAACTTTTCCTATTTCGTGGCTGCGACTCCACCAGATAATTCCAATTCGTGGTTACAACTCTGCCAGATCTTTCCAATTCATGGCTGCGACTTCTCTAATTCTTCAGCCACAAGATTGTTGTATGTCTGCCAGTTTGTATCAGCCTGCTCTAGCCTCCATGAGGAACATTAGATGCTTGTATGATCGTCATGTACTTTTGTGCCAACATGGATGTACTTTATTCGCTCGGTTGATGACGACCAACTCACAGAAGCATGTGCGTATTTATATTGTCATGAATGATGCAACCATGAAATAACGCCACCATGGAAGGATGACGGATCAACATTACATTGAAATTTATGGGTTCTAATCATAACCATAATTAGGCATGATTTGAAACAACATCAATAATTATACCTTGTTGTTAGTCCTCGTTAGCAGACCTTGATTAGTTCTCCACAAGGGAAACAAGTCAAAAAATTATTTCCCCTATTTGTGATATGACCATCATTCTACCCAACTCATGTGAGATCCGACCAATCGATTTTATCCCATAACCGTACCAATTTCCAAAAATAACCATGCCATTTTCTGAAAACAACTGTGCCACTTTCCGAAAATAACTGTGCCACTTTCCGAAAATAACCGTGCCAACTTTCTGAAAATACCCAATTGAACTTCAACTATCCATTTCCTGTTACTGCATGTTGGAACTCCAACATCCGAGTCTGGTAATTCTTGCATTTTCTAACAGAACTTACAGAAAGGAAGCAATATGGGTATCCCAATGAGACACAAACCTGAAAACATAGCATCTCTGCGCGAAAATGGGGAAGTATTTACCATCTTTCCGAAAGCCGGGTGGACATAGTACTTCCAGAGATTAAATGGCTTCCATGTGGATACGACACTGCAATTTTCTCTAAACTTGATCGATACTCACTCAACAGTTAGAGGATTGCAGATAGACGTTACAGAAGCAATTGTGGCGGAAGTGACAGGGTTACCACAAATTGGGATGAGATGGTTTGGTCGGAAGGCGCCCAATTCGACCGCAGTACGGGACTTTCTTGTAGCAGGAGAAATTGTTTAGCTAAGAGGAAGGGGAAAATCATTGTAGTCATTGCCAAGACCCTGGGATCAAGTTGCTTCCTTTTTAAAGAAGTACATAACTTGTGAAGGTAGGAACTGAATCGTTTATATCTCTAACTTTATCCTACTGTCCCATTTTACGCCATAGTAGATTACTCAATACGCCATTTTATATCCTAATAACCCTACAAAGCGTGGCTCAATATGTAAAAGCATCTTGGCATCCCGTATCTTCCCTAACAAATCATGGATTAATTAAATTGTTAGTTTTAAGGGCCCTTGCACATTAGAATTTAACATTGGAACAATTTGTTCCTAGGCCAAGGGTAGAATGAGAGATTGTATTGGAAATAGAAGGTATTGGGGAATAAAGTGATGAACAGAGATCCTCAGTTTTAGCTGGGGGGAGGGATAGAATGTCGATAGACCAATTGGAGAATGTTCAAGATGAAGATGTGAGAGAAGCTGCAGCAACAGAAGCTGAAACTGGAGCAGTTGTAGAAGCTGCGACAGTAGAAGTTGTAACTGCGGAAGCTACATTGGAAAAGGTAGGACATTATACATATGCAATAGAAGGAGGGGAGGTAGAATTCATGAGCATTGAATCCTTCCCTGAAATCAGGGGAACCATAATTCAAGAGGAGGAATTTCTTTTTGAAACTGGGAAAGTTAGTGAATTTTCCATCCCTACTTCTGAAAATGTGGAAATTCTTGTGTCACGTAGAAGAAGGAAAAGACCAAGTGTTAAGGGCCAGACATCTATCCCTGCAAAGAGGAGAAGGACTAGGGATTCTATTTCGGAAGAAGCAGTACATGTAATAGGGGAAAATGTTGAAATTCCTATTCTAAAACCCCGAGCATCTGTTGTTACACAGGAACCTGCTGCAAGTGAACCTCAAATTGAAAATTTATTTTTTGAGAATGAACTGTTAAAGGAAGAAGTATGAATACTACGAGATGAAGTACAGAGGTTTAAATAAGCTTACAAAAAGTAGACGGTGCAGAGCTTGAACACCTTGGCTAAAGCTACGGACTAGATTGAGAATCCAACTTCTGCTTTGAAGGATGGTGAACATGATGAACTATTATTCCCTGAATGTCGAGATCTATTAAAAATCGGAGGGTATAGAGTTACAATGGTGGAACTAACAACATGGAAATTAGCACAAGTAAGGCAAGGGAGAGAAGAAATATCTCCAGCAGAATCGATGGAAGAAAGGAATCCAAGGCTGAGCATAACCCCTAATCAGGAATTGCAAGAACAAGAGGAAATACAGTCCCAATAGTCAAAGCACACTGAACTACTTACAAATCAGTCTCAACAATCTGGGGACATTGAATTGATGCAGTATCAATCTCAGCAGTCAGGGGATACATAAATCATTCAAGAGAAATCTTTGCAGCCTAAAAGAATTGAAATAAATGTGGAACATGAGGCTATTACACAAGAACCAACACTCCAAGGATCTGACATTGAAGAAACAACTCAAATAGTGTGTACTTTGAGTGAATAAGAGAAATGGGATGATGTTACACAAGAACCAACATCATCAAAATTATTTGTTGAAGTTGCAACTCAAACTGAAGTTGTTGGGGCTGAACACAGAAAAGTGATGTTGCTACACAAGAACCAGCATTCCCAAAATTGTATGTTGAGTCAACAACACAAATAGAAACACCTAGAGCAGGGGTTGAAGTAGAAATTTTGTTGGACAAAGGAAAAGGATAGGATAAAAGGGGAAATAAGGAGCAAGAATTGGAAAAGAAGCTCTATCTATTGCAACTTGAGCTCAGTAAATGGAAATATCGTACCATCCTGATGGAGAAAGGAATGATATCCTTGTCTGAACATAGGAGGATCATCCAAGAGCTTAAGGATAAATGGGATGAAGAACTATCCCAATGGGACGATTTGCAGAAGGAGATACAAGAACTTAGAAATGTTAAGTTCCTAAATGAAGAAAAAGAATAGTTGGGTAAGGACATGTACAACCTAATTCAAGAATTGTGGAGCTGCAGAGCTCCATCCCCATCTTATCTAGTGTTCTTATATGAACAGATGGTCCTGTTTAAAATCAAAGCACTAAAAGAAGTGAGACCCTATCAGGTATTTTCAACCCCTAAATTCTTGGAAACCTTCATTAACAACGATTTTTCGGATCAAAATTCGCTATGTGAATTATTTTTGCATGAAAGAGCATGCCCTACTCCAATCCAATTCCTTATTTGGGATATATTCAATTAAGAAAAATTACTTCATTTGTTACCAATCATATGCATTTGTGGAGGTCCACTCAGACCATACAGAAGAATGAGTAGACTTCCACCCTTTGGGTTCGAAGTAAGCCCCATTCTCCTACATCATTAAGAATCAGGCATATAAGACAATTACAATCTCCTTAGAAAGCTAGTTAGATGGAAGACTTCCAACAAGAAGTTGTCTCTTCCTCTTTCAAGTTGATATCTCAATGAGATATCTTTGCAATAGAAGGAAACCAGGGTAGATGGGATGCTTCTTCTATTTTTTTAAGAGAAAGAGATCCATACTGTGTTGAAAACTTCAAATATGCCTTCTCCCAGTTGCCCAACTTTGTTACATGTATTAAAACTTGTGGACCTAGTTGGCAGGTATTCATATTTAAGTTTCCTATTTTATGGTGGCTAGCAATAAAATACCAGAGCATGTACTGACTCATGAAGAAAGCAGAGAAACAGTACTGGAATGATTTAATTGTATGCAACAAGTTCAGGAATATAGAAGAGCAATCTGAACCTTCTTTCAATATTACCCATCTCCACCGAAAGAGTTTTGAATCTGAATCAGATTCATACTAGTTGGGTCCCGAAATATCCCTTTTGCCTATACCTATCAATTATTTCCCCCCCATTTCACCTTACTTTTCCATACGTTAGGAAGATATATTTCCAGGTTAAGAATGGATATTGACAGGTATAATCTATTATTGCTTTCTTCTAATAATGTCTAAGATTGACTATGATTATGAACTTGATCTTTTGATTTGTGATAACTTATGTCGGTTCATTAAAGATAGTTCAAAGCCTTGAAGGATTACACATGTAGCATCCTGCTGAGCCTAAAGAAGAAAGGAATGTTTGGTGCCAGCTGCTACTTCCTAGAGATGGTTCCATGCGTTGATGTAGTAGCATCGATATCTTTCCATGCGATCAGTCAAGACTGGGTATCACTGAGAAAGACATGACATCTCCTCTTCCAATCAGTTGAGTCTGTTCGATCCATTCATCACTTGGATTAACATTGCAAGACTGGATGTGAACAACTTCACTCAATTATATTTGTGGTTGTAACTGTTTATGTTGTAATATGGCAGCTTGAAGATCGTAGATACTAGTGGATCTAGATTATGTCACCTGTGTATAAGTATGGAGAAGTGATCTGAATCAGGGGTTCTTTCATTGGTTGTTAGAATTTGATTGTAATAGGTTTTAATAGAGATTATTGTAACTGTAGTTTTACTTTCATAATACAAGGAGCAACAATTATGCATATCTTTGTGTTCTAATTTGTGTTAGTTAGCGGCATCTCTGTTAGGAGGCTAGGGTCCGACTTCTCACAGAGATCGCTGAGTTAAGTAGATTCTTTAGTTTTTATTTAGTTAATATGGTGTGGAATTACAGTAGGATTAATTACAGCATGCTACAACATTAGTTAATGATTGCGAATTCCTTTGGCTTGATGCAACAATGTGTTGTGACAATCGACTGTGTCAAGTAGTCTATTTTTCTTTTTATGCAAGTGTGTTAGATCACTGTTACAGTCAAGCTCAACTCTGATTATTACTATTAATTGTATTTCTTAGTATTTTATGAATTAGATGGTTATGGTAGCCGAAGAGTTTAGCACAAATCAAAACATAAACAATTANGAGAGAGAGAGAGAGAGAGAGAGAGAGAGAGAGAGAGAGTGGTTGTAAGACCATCGTTGATGGCTTCCACTGTAAAAATCAAAATACCAACATTATAAATTGTATGGGAATAAGACCCGCTAAGGACACCCAAACCCTACCAGGGTTTACACTAAAATATCACATTACATTACATTGCCATGATAATGTCTAAAGAGTTGGCACAACCCGAGAAGGGTTTTATAAAGAACCATTTATGAATTTAAACCAAAGAACCACTTATCTTAATCATTGTGGCTACCAATGAAGCCCTCACGACCTCTGCCTAGTGTAACCTGCAACCACGACTTGGTTGGGTAAGCATGGGTCACAACCTGTAAAGGAAATGAAAACAAAATAGAGTTTAAAATCGTTTAAGTGTGCAAACTTTACTTGGGCGTTTGGAAATGTGGGTCTGGGAGGAGGTGACCCTGTCGCCTCCCTCTCTCGTGCCGAAACCTGCAAAATTGTCCATTTGCAGTCAGTGGAATATCATAGTGTATTTTTATGTAAAACATAGTAAAAACCAGTAAGAAACTTAAGGAGGTATCAAAACCTTACCTTAGCACCTAGAAACGAGGGCCAGATGTTGGCTCCTCCGAGCACCCTTATCCCTCTGCAACCTACATTCACTAAGAAACATTTCAGTAAAAATAAAGAAATGAAACTATCCTTTACAAACCCAATAAATTGGAGAATGAAAATATCTAGTCGATGTTTACCTGCTAGAGCAAGATGTTCGCGGGTTGGAAGCATCGTAAGGCTTGTTGGAGCTTTGGAATGGTTGGAAAATTGTCGAGGAAGACTGGGAAGTCTATGTCACCTCAGGAAGAACCAAAACAAAATGCCATTAACATCGTGGAAACCAAGTAGGAACAACACAGAGTAGAGATCGACCCTTGACCGACCTCCAATGGGAAACAACACCAAATGTGAGCCCATACAGAGTAAAGGCTTTTACAAAACCCTACAAAACCTTAACGATCTCACCATCCAAGTGTAAGGAAAAGATTTAATCTCGTGTTTCCTTGTGGGCCTGGCTGCGCTACCAACTCATATCCAGGACATGTTTTATTGTCAACTAGAAGTACCATTTATTGCATGGTTGAATCATTACAAAAACCAAATCATTGCGAATCCAAACTATGTCTATCGTTTAATTGCCAACTGTATGACTTACACCTTGGGAGCATATAAATATTACAATATAACCAAACCTTATAACATAACATCAAACACCACACCTTGTATCCTTTTATATATATGAGAGAACCTTCGTGGTGTTAGGACTTTATTATATAATGCCATCGTGGGTTATGCCAAGGTCCACACCCCTTTCCACTATAAACATAGCATATGCATAATACAAGATCTTCGAAACATGCTATCACCTTAGCAGTAGGTTGGGCCAAGGTCTTGGAAATATTTATACTCCTAGCATAGTATTATGCCTTCAATACATTAAAACCACATTGCATGCATAGTGTGGGTTTATGCATTGTAATCCATAAATCATTGTTAAAATCATATGAGATAGTATTTACTCATGAACATCAAGGACTATAAAGAAATGCATTAAGACCAAAAACATGCAGTATACTGCGAACCATAAGTATGTAAACCCTCACTTTTTATTAATAACAAGAGGTCTCTATATGAAGAACCATGCGCTTACAGACCCTAAGCTTCTCATGCTTAGGGGAAGATATTTACACACATAGTATAAACCATGGTAGGCCAAGGCCTTGAAAGCATAATGCAATTGACGGGTTGGGGTCAAGACCATGAACATTCTCTCATGCTTTAGGATAGTTCAACCTATCATAAGGATAAATAAATAAAGATCAGGTATAAACAAAGTTACATCACCTATGTGGTAATTGCTAAAGGTTTCGTAAGGAACTAGGCATCGTAATCACCAGCAAAACCTGTTGTAACCAATAGGACAAAGATATTAAAAACAACAGAAGTAAAACATTGAAATCTGCTACATAAATGTCAAAGTAATGCATGTACTTTTTTTTACAACTTTTAGGTGTGTTACATTAGTATTGAATAAATGTAATGGAGTCTCATTAAATAAGGTCCATTGGATAGTCAAGAGCTTGTTATGGTCATAATTCTCTTGTTATCTGTAAGTCAAAACATATTCCTCCTTATAATGAGTGTGGAAGAATATTGTATTTGGAGCCTAGCTCATTGAGAAGCCACCCCCCAACTTTTAGAGACAAGTCAATAGGAATGGGTTCCTTCCATAAAATGATAAATTGTAAGGTCTTTCCCTAACGTTAAGGGTATTTTGATATCAATAAAGTAAAGGGAAATTTCTATGTTATTCTTGGATGCCTAGTGTGTGATACCATTTTAATATCTAAGGTACTTAACAATTGGTATGAGAGCACTTTCAAGAGCATAGTTGGGAAAACAAATTCTACTTTTTTTGCATATTTGGATTCATGACAACTAGATTAGTTTATGAGTATTTTTCTATAGAAATTAAAAAAACTAATAGTAGAGTATTCTCCTTGCAAAAATAAATCATTTCAAAATATTGTTTTCCCCAATCAGAGTTCAAACGAAGGAGATATTATGGTTTGAAATCTCTACTTTTTTAAGGGCTTCCAATGATGGTCATGGGTCTTTCAAAGGCGATAACTGATGATAGATTTCTCAAAGTGCCACTAGATTAGTGCCATTTGATACAGAATTTTCAAGCCTTTGATTTGACATATTATATGATATATTTCCTAACGATATTGAGTGCATTATAACTGTTATGAATTCCTCTCTCTCGTATACTTACAATGGTTTATGGCCTTTTATAAGGATATATTAGCTCCCCTTGTTGAGGAATATCCAACAAGATATGTAGATTACATGGTAGATGCAAATTTTGTGGAAGAATCCCTTCCTATAAGTTTTCTTGGAGAGGCTATGGATTATGAAGAGCATATCAAACAATGGTTACTTAAAGTAGAACAATTCCAGTCCCCTGAAGGAGTTCATGTAATGCAACGTCATACAAAGCAATGGATACAGAAAAAGGATTCATATGAAGCAATCCAAAGGATGGAAATTTGGGGTAATATTGAAGATGAGTACACACGTGACATATGTTATGGTTGGTATGACTTAGATAAGGCTTGCTAGAATTGTATGTGCACAATTGTAATTTCTAGTAAAACAACTACTTGATGACTCTACTCCATTGCATGTAGAGAACATTGTTGCAGAAAGAATTACACGTTTTCAACTTGCCTATCCTACATTGGTAGTGTGCCTTCTAGATCCACATCTGAACTTTTTTCTTTATGTGGACAATTTTTTGGATATAGACAGACCTATATATCTCATTCCACATGACCATGTTAAGGAGCACCATTCTCTAACAAGTATTAAGCTCAAGTATCTTTAGCGAGTAGTCAACATCAACACTTTAACATGGTTACCAATCTTGTGTATAAGCTCCTTGGATTACTTTAGTATTAAAATTAACTCTTGAACATGGAACACTGACTACTTTAGCATTGCAATTAGCACTCGTACACATGACCTAGGTTTATGGTGGCTTCTTTGACTACTTCAACATGGTGGCTAGCACTTGTATATGGGACATTGGTTCCCTAGCTTACTTCAACGTTTAGGTTAACAGTCATCCACGAGACCCTTGTTTATGGTTATACCTCGTCACATCAAGCATTGAGGGAAACACTTTTCTGAGGGGGTTGGAATGTTGAGATCCTCCCTATGGGTGCAATGGAGGAGCCGAATGGCCCAGTAGAGAAATGATAGTGGAGGTCTTTTAATGTAAGGTGGAATAAATCCATTATGTTTGTTACTATTAAATAAGATCCAGTATGGTAGTTAGTAGTAAATAAATGTAATGGGGATTCATCAAAGAAGGTCCACTAGGTAATTAGGAGGTCGTTATGGTTATGTTTCTCTTGTTAGATATAAGTAAGGATGGATCCCTCCTTATGAAATGTGTGTAAGCATATCACATTTGGAGCCTAGCTCATTGAGAGGTCATCGAACATTAAGAAGCAAGTGAACATGACTGAATTCATTCCATAAAAGGATCAATTGTAAGGTGTTTCCCTACCTTAAGTGTATTTTGATATAAATAAAGTAAAGGGAGTGTTTTGTCTTATTTTTGGATATCTAGTATGTGAACCATTTTCATATCTAAGGTACTTAAGACCACTTGATGTTGAAGTAGGGATTAATTTATCGTATTGTCATTGCATAGATTGGGATTTTGACCTACATTTTGAAGGAGTTGCATTCAAAGGGTCTGCAGTCTCTATATCTATGGGTTTTTCACTAGGAAATTAGTCATCTTAGTTTTAAGGGAGAGCCAAGCAGATACGGGAATTTTCATTGTGTCAATATTTTTGGAGGGTCGGTTCCCTTGCATTGTACTTTGGCATTGAGAATTTGATGATAGGAAATCGTAGCTCCTTCATTTATGGGTCTGTTGTGGTTGTGCAATTGGGATTTTGTGAGTCTATGGTGCTTCAAGTTTAGGAAGAGTGTTTATGCTTTTGGTAAACTTGGCTTTGATTATGGACTCTTGAATTTGCTTTGTTTCACGGGGTTTATTATTAAGACCCCAGCTCATGGTGGAATCTTGAATTTAGCATTGTTGCTAGGATGTATCGATAATATTGGCAACTACTCCTATCTTGGACTAGTGCCCTCTTTGTGAAATTTATGATATTTATAAGATTATGAGTAGACATGAAGAATCTATAGTTGGTAATATGGAACCAATCGTTTCCATGATAGGGAAAGTGATTGCACAAAAGGACGTTCACAATAATGTATATGTTGTGGTAATGCGTACTTTATTGTAACAAAAAACACAAATCCAAACACTATAAACCTAATGTAATTTGTTCCACAATATGGTTACAAACTTCAACCAAGGTTTTCAATTTGTAGCCTCAAATCTAAATATGTCAATGAAATCAACACCATAAAAACTAAAATCTGAAAGAAAAAGAAAGTATATTTCAATTACATTCATATATGGATATAAATGTAATGAATATAGTTGAATTTCATCCATTTCCACATAAAACAAGCCCTTAACAAACCAAAAATCTATACTAGATCTAAACACAAAATCACAAATCACCTTAACAAACCAAAAATCATAAATCATTTTAACAAACCAAAAATCTATACAGAATCTAAACACAAATTGCAAATACCTCTTGGAGTTACGTTGGTAGGCTTGTTTTGTTGAAGTTGTTTGATGAGTAGATAATTATACAGGATTGCAAGGATAAATAATAAGATGTAAAGTTGATCTTACTTAAAGTTGTTTAAATTGAATTATATGGACTGGACTCCTTGATTTATGGACATAAACTCAAAAGTAAACAACCAAGTATATAAAATATCTTAGAAATAATTATCTCGAGGATTATCTACTCTTTACGCTCATAATCAATCAATCAACTAAAACTAAATCATAGCAATTTTGTTGTACTATGAAAAAAGAAAATTGAATCTCTAATGTATTATAGATTTTTTTTTAATATCTCTAATGTATTACTTGAGGAAAGCAAATTGTTTTTGGTCAATTGAAAAACCATTTAAAACTATTTATGAATCAATGCATATCAAATACAATTCTACACAGGGAGTTAGCTTTCTATTCGACTATTTGCATCGATCGGACGACCAACAATACGTGATGTGATAGCTAACGCAAGCCAAGTGGTCCAATCGGTACAAATGGTCGAGTAGAAAGCTAACTCCTTCTACACGACTATTGCTAAATACTGGACAGACTTTCCCTCGGGAGGGGAGCCTGTCCAATGCACACCATTGGATGAGAAATCCGACGGTATGCATTGGACAGACTCCCCTCCTGAGGGAAAGTCTGTCCAGTATATAGGGCGCCCCCTTCTACACAGCCCACCTGCCTATCCGCAGGTACAATAAGTCAGCGTCCGTTAATTATGCGAGGTAGAAACTTTCCGTATATTAATTATAAAAATACTCCGCTCTATTGAGAGGTGGCAATTCTCGTTAACATTATTAACGTGTACACGTTGCATGTGCCTTCCTTTAGCATAGAATATTTATACAGCGTAGGGAAATATATTCTTAGGAATATATTGTGTACCATTTTTGGTTAAATTCTTGAAAGAAAATTAATATGTATTATTAACAGTGATATTTTACACCTTGAGATAAATAGTTATACTATATAAATACAATTAATTAATTAAAATGTTAATTATTTTATATATCTTTAATCAAATAAATAAAATATCAAATTTAGAATAAATTAATAAAAAATATTTATATGTAAGGGTAAAAAAAACTTTGTGTTTAAACTTATTAAATTGAAAAACTAGATATTATCTTAATTTAGAAACCAGGAAAGATGCAAGGGACTAACTAAACCAAAATCAGGCTTTGATTCAAGATTACTGACATAATGTAGAACCCATATGAACTTTGCTGACGACGCGAAAGTTTAGCTGGCAATGGGAAGTAGAGTGCCAGTCAGACACGACTCGGTGTAGGGACAATTGAGGCACTGTTCAGCACAAGATAAAATTCCGTGATGTGCCACGTGCATGGAAGAAGAATCGGAAGCAACAGAACACTGCATTTTACACTCCACTGTCCATTCCGATGATCTTTCTTTTTCGATTCCTTTATCTGCAAGTTACCCAACGCTCATTCATCTCTGTAATCAATTCAATTCCAGAGAGGCGTCTCTAAACCGCAGTTGTTAAAATTTAGATCCAGTCCATTCCGTGTTCAAGAAGCTTATAGGAACACCATCTTGTGAATTGCTTGAATTATCAGTCCACTGGTTTATTGATTGATTTATACACTGTGTGGAAAAGAAGCTTAGAATTGAAGGTGGAGTAGAGTTTGCAGTATGACAAAAGTGGATATATTGTTTCCCTGCTCCCAAGCCATGGAGATGTTCAAGAAACAAGAAGAAGGAGAGCAACAGATTTGCAGCAACAGATTCGTCTCAGGAAGAACTCTTGGCGGTCACATGACAGCCCACAACTCCGCCTCCATGGCTTCAAACACACTTGCTGAAACTGAATTTCAGAAGGGCAAGAGGCCCAGTGATTCAGATGATGAATCAATGAAGATGAAAAATGTTGAAGAGGGATTATATGGTAATGGGAGTAATCTAATGCATGCTTTACGAAGGAATCCCAAGTGCAGTTTGCTGTTTGCAGATCGGGATTACTTGTTTCAATTGGATCACGGGTTCGATTCCAAACCAATTGATTATTCTCTAAATTGTGATCTGAGTCGGGAGGAATTCAGTTCCTTGATGTGCCAGACTGAGACCCATCAAGATAGTGGTGATGCCCATCTTGAAGAATCAGAATCACAATCACAGAAACATGAAACCCAAGACCAAGAAGAAGAGAGAAGTGAAAGTGAAGATGAGATCCAGATTGATCACCCAAGTGGGAATTCAAGCAAAATTGATAAGTGGATGAAGGTAAAGCGATCCAAGAAGCCAAGGTATGAAACCCAATTAAATCCCCGTCAGCAATTTTGTTCTGAAATTATTACTGAAGATGAGGACATTGCAATGTGTCTTGTAATGCTTGCAAGCGGAGTCCACAATGCTCAAAATCCACAATTCCAAGTGGGGGCTGACGAGCCTGGATCATCTGACTTCAAGCTTCCCAACACTGGTTCCGAGCATCCTAAATACATTAAGAAGAAGCCCAAGGCGAAGAAAATTGAAGGGGATGCTGGTCTTTATGATAATGAGAAGGTTAAGAAGGCCAGTCACAAATGCATTACTTGCAATAAGGTTTTTAATTCCTATCAGGCTCTAGGAGGCCACAGGGCTAGCCACAACAAGGTCAAGAGCTGCTGTGTTTCTCAAATAAAGGAGCAGAGTGAGAGTCTAGAGGAAGAAATTACTACTGATGAGAAACTCATAACTGGATCGGATTCTCAGCAGCCTGGCAATTTCCACAGGCCTTGTCCAAAGAAGAGGACTAAGGATCCTTCTGTCAAAGATAGGGATGAAACAATGACAAGCCAGCCAGGGAAGAAGAGTAGGGTCCATATATGCTCAATCTGTCACAGGGTTTTTGCTTCAGGTCAGGCTTTGGGTGGTCACAAGAGATGCCATTGGGGTATTGCTGGAGCTTCTGATACTATTAATACTATTTCTAGCAACAAAGAGACCCCTATGCAGAAGCAGCAGATGCCTGCAAGATTGGAACTGTTGGACCTAAACTTGCCTGCCCCTGCTGATGATGATTCTGATCCTGGAAACCTTAATCATGTGGATGGCAATGCAGTGGACTCTCTTGCCCAAACCCACAGCTCTACACAATTAAGTAAAGATGATGCAGAAGCAGATAGTAATGTAGGAAAGGAAATTGGATTTTGCAGAGATTGTGATTCAGAATTCCCAGTCAGAGCAGAATCCTGGTTGCAATTATAAGGTAGACAGTTGTCTGTAATTGACTCATTCTTATACATTCTTTACAGTTCCACTAATTTACACAGGTAACGTTCGACCATACTATCATTTCATTTCTTTTTCCTGTAATTGAAGATCAGTTTGGGTATCTTATTGTACATCTTTTCAAAAAAAAAATGTACATTTTCAGAAAAAAAATAGTGATATTGAATATTTGTTGTTTAAAGATGAAAAGCGAGAGGGTAAAGAAATTAAAACAAAACTTTGAGTATACTCGTTGCTTCGTAACGTAAACCACCAAGGTAAGATTATAGAGATCATGCAACACATGGGTGGTACCTTGCTTTTAAACGTGATGGTGCGTTTCTACACTTCAACACGTGGCGTTATAATATTGTTATGTAGTGATGTATAAGTTTCAACTAAACATCCATGTACGATGCATCAAGTGACACCTATAAGATATAGTTAGTAAAGCTGGATTTTCTTTGATAAAGAAGAATATAATGGTTAGTTTATTCCCCTCCCCTATTAGAAGTCGTAACACGGAACCAGAAACTAAAAAAATCTCATTGTGATTATCAAGTTTGTAATGAAAAGCGTATCAATATAGAGTTCACGTTTTAGTGATTGACTTTGCCTGTATATAAATTCGGAAATGATTAATTATTCTATGAAGTAGAAAACACAATCCGAACATAACATTCTGTTTGTTTCTTGAAGGTAAGATTTATGAAATTTATATAGTAAATAGCTTTTGAATGTAATTTTGTAAAAATCTCGTATATTTTGAGTGGTTGGGTATGGAATGCTATCTTTTTTACTTAGGTTTTATTTTTTATAAAGTTTATAATTATGTATATAGGGATTTTAATTAGGGGTTGAGGGCAGGAGCCAGCGGTGAGATGTCTTGATAGAAATTCGGTTTCGATTCCTGCGCGGGAGGTGTTAGTAGAACAGTGCTACACCCCAAAAAATTCTTGTACGATTGTGATGGTGGTCGTACTCTCGCTGAAAGCCCTGTCCAAGATTTAGCCTGGCCTCGAGTCGTGAGTTTGGTATCCAGGTGGCAAATCGACGAAGCTTGGTGGGTTGTTTGGAGAAGTTCTCACGGTTACGAAAAAAAATATAGGGGCTTTAATTGGGCATTGGGGGTTTAAATAGGTGTAAAGTTTGTGTGAATCTAACTATGTGTTAAGTCAAACTAGAGTTTGAATAAGTATGATCTACTTGAATGTGGAAATATTTGCTCGCAAGCAAAGGTTTCCTATTTCATCTTCTAAAATTTTTAGGGGTTATAAGAGTTGTGACATATCACCATACAAAGTGTAAAATAAAAAGAGGTATTAAAAATGTCACAAAGCAACAAAAATGAGTATTAAAAATGTCATGGAATATGGATCTTAAATAATGAGTTGTGATGTCAATATTGTTGACTTCACTCGAATAAAGTATATAAAATCAATATGAAGTGTTTTCCCTCTGTAATTGCTCTACAAGTTTTCTCTCTGTAATTGCTTTGCATGTTTTTGCTCTTAGGGTTTGAGAGTCATACTACCATGGTTCATTGAGTGGCTAGGGTTCCTTCCCTAGCCTCACCTTCACCTCCAAGCGACCTCTAGTCTATGATATTTGTGCAAGTTGTGTATTTGTTTTCTTCCCTATGGTATTATGGTGGTACTTCATGCGACGACCTATAGATTGGGTCGAGGTTTCCTTATTCTTGGGGTGGTTGCGGCTTCTAGTCTAGCTACGACATGACGAAGTTGGAGTGAAGGGTGTAGTGGCTCCTCTTGTGGTAGAGCCTTGTTGGTGGCCGCGTCTCAACCCTAACTATCGATCACTCCATGCATGGTGTCGAATTTAGCAATCGGTGGCCCATAGTAGGGTTGAATATCCTTTGGTGAACTTGCGGCGATGACAACCATTTATATGAAGGGGCAGAGGCTCTAGTTTGGTGTGTGGCTTGTTAGGTGCAATGATTTTGAGGAGTGTGGGATGGCTCCTACGGTGGCGGTGCCTGAATTGGTGACTACATTCCATCCCTCACAACCAGCAGTGGGCCATGGCAGAGATTTCGATTTGTTGCAGTCAACGATCCTTATCTATACCCGCATGCAAATGGTGGCTTATCTCGATGTTTTCTCTTCGGAAAGTTGTTGAAAGGTATCAAAAGCATGTTTTGTGGAAGACTATATGTAGCTCTAGATGTCTTATTCACTTAGCCTCTTTCTGTTTTATGCTCAGATGTGAGTAGCTTATTTTGTATTTAAGCTCAATGATCTATATGGATGTCCTGAGATAGGATTTTATAAGAGGTAGTTTTTTTATGCTACTTCTTGTTCCAAGTAGCATTTTTATGTGTTTATGCATGATGTACTAGATGCCCTGAGATAGGGTTTTTTGAGAGAGAGTTTTTTATGCTACTTCCTTCTATCTTAGCAGTGTGTTTTTTAGCTTATGCATGATGTAAGTCCTTTGGGTCTCTTAAATGTGCTATGTTTTCATTAATAGAATGTGATTTATTTTCTGAGAAAAAAATATAAAATTAACTTTAAATTGAATCTTTTAATTTAATAAAATATTATTTATTTTCATAATATTTTGGTTAAGAATATATGAATTATAATAATTCAAGTTTAAGTTTCTTCCTAAATATTATTTATTTTTATAATGTTTTGGTTAAGAATATATGAATTATAATAATTCATTTTTAAGTTTTTTTCTAAATTTATTTAACAAATGGAATAAATAAAAAAATTGAATATAATATTGGAATTATGTGATATCATGAATTGATTAAAACAATGAAAAATGATACTAAACATTACTTCAAATTATTTTTTTTCCAATAATGGATATAATTTAGTTTTTGTATAACATATTATGTTGAGTTTGTAAAAATTTATGTTAAAGTTACAAATAAAATTTCTGTTATATTTATATTATAATGGTTATAAAATGTATATTATTTTTTTGAGTTTAGATTTTGACTTAAATTACTTTATTTTTTTCTCCAATTAAGTGGGTTAACAGTTAAGAACATGTGTTTCCTCCTTAGAAGTTATAAGTTGAATGGATGCATTTATGCAGAAAGGGTCCCATCATTTGTGAAACAAGGGAGTCTCATCCACCAAATTGTTGTATAACTTGGTTTGGCTACCTTAAAAAAAAACTATTATTATTATTAAACACAATCTCAACTATAGATAAGATACCATGCTTCAAATAAAACGATATTGAAAACCAGTATAGATCCATCTTAAACCCATATCTATATCAAGAACCAATAGGGATCCAATATTTTGGGGTGTGATTTTTTTTATCTTACACTTTTTACACATTAAGAAAAAATTTACACCTCAAGAGATTGGATCCTTCTCCTACTTGATATATCTAAGTTTAAGATGAAATCAATATAATTCTTTTTAAGAGGACATCATTTATACTTTTATTTTTTATTTTTATGTGAGTGACAACATCTCATTATAATAGGTTGTAAAACATCTCACTACTCTCAATACAATAATACTCCTCTTTCTATTTTAAAATGTAAAATACATATTACATAGATTAACTTCCTAAATTGGAATGTGTACTTGTTATTAAGTTAATCTATTCAAGGAATGACTTGGGATTAATGTTAATATCCCATCCCTGAAGCAATGGAAAAACTTACCTTCAGTGGTTTTAATGTGAATTTTATGTGCAAAATATGCAATTTATGTGGTTTGTCGTGCGATTTTAAACTCCATGGAACCCACACACTATAATATTTGGCAGTGTTCTTGTGCATTGTTTATCATGCTCTAGCCAGTTGAGTGGTAACAAATGGCAATTGGCGTGAATATTGTTCGGTATAATTATGCATTGCACCTAAGCCCTGAGAGTAACTGCATTTCAAGATCTAGAGAACCACCATTACAAGAATATACCTATATTCATAGGAACTAGACTGGTCATTGGGATTTCCACCTCAACAGAACCTTTAAGAGGCTATTCGGTCTACGGGGCAGGCGAGGGACCATGTATAGAGGGTTGAGCAGAACATAAAATTGGTAAAGTTACAGGTGCAGATAATAAGAATTAGAAGCAGCATAATAGAGCATTCCACACTCCCCCATTGCACATTCCGATGGTCTCCTTTCTCCTGCAAGTTATCCACGCGAATTAGACCATTCAATTCAGGAGATGTGTTTCATACACAACTGAAACATTCTAGTCCGCGTTAAATTTAGACCTAGTGTGAATTGCTTCAATTATCAGTCCATTGTTTTATTGGTTTATATTTTCCGTGTGAAAAAAAAAGCCTACAAAAAATAGTTTTTTTTAATGACAAATATGTTAAGTTAATCATTATGGTATACTTATTTTGTTAAATTTTTATTGGTTATTTAATTTCAATGCAACAATGATTATTTTTCTTGTAAAACTCATTTTAAACTTCAAATTTCCTCTAAATCTTCTTTTTAAAGTTTATATTTTATTATATTCCTAAACACTGAACAAGCATATTAAATTCAACACAAAACCTACACATAAGAAGGGATCATCTTCTACAATATTGCATTGTTTATTGCTCGTGATACTACCCAATAAATAGTAAAAAAGAAAGCATGTTGTTCTGTTACAATCCTATCACTCGTCCATGTTTGCAAAGCCTCCTTAACGACCCCCTTCCATTGAAGTCCATATGCATTTAAAAATATATATATATTTTAAGTATGAAATACTTTTTATATTTACATAAAAATGTTTATAACAATAAAAATACAATACAATGCAGTACAAAGGTAATTTCATCATTTTTCTTAAATAAACTAAAATATAGGAAAGGTATTTGTTTACATCTTTTTTCTTAAAAAAAACTAAAACAAGTATATGTATTCATCTCCTTATCATTGAAAGTACATTTCATGCCCATCATACTTCCTTTCTAAATTGACAATCTACATATTTTGTACAAAGCACAAAACCTTGCACTCCTTGTCATCCTCTTTTCATCAAGCTTCCCAAATAAGTACATAGATTGATAAGAATAACCACATAAGCAACCTAGTCTTGAGAAGAACTCCAACCTTTCAAATATTGAATTACTATAAATTGGGCTTTTCCCCTTTCCTTCTAAAAGACTAGTGATATAACCAAGTCAAACAATATATCTACCTCCAAAAGCACTTTTAACCACACTAGCTTGCTTTCCTTGTTTCCATAACTTGATTAAATAAAAGTCCAATTTTTTTAATGAACTTCTACCATTCCCTTGCTTACTCACCTTCCATGTTTTCCACCCTTCCTATCACAACAATGCATTTATAAGATTATGTTCATCTTTCAAATAATAAATGTTGTTTTTTTCCAGGGGAAAATATCTGTTCCTTGCTATTTCGTTGAAATCAAAGGGAACAATAAGTACATCTTCAGCCTGTGCTGAGCTCAGAGTCTAAGCATATCAATATCAAATATATCAGTAGTAGAAGTGACAGCTAAGTTCAAAGGGAGGACATCAACGCAATGATCCTCATATACAAAATCAATCAGTGAACCATAAAGTTCAAGCTTCATGGAGACAGGCTGGGAGACTCCATCCAATCACTGCTCTTCATAAATATAGAGAGTTCATACAAGTGCTATGTTAGCTGATCCAAAGAAGCTATAAACCAAGCAGAGCTGAAAAAATTGCTCATCCAAAGCACATCCAAAGGATGTCAAAATATAACTCCAGCACAAAAGGAAAGTGCAGAGGGCTAAAATAGATAGAAAGAGCCCTGATGAATACAATCACCATTGGTAAATTCCAAGAAATGAAGCTGGCCTGAATCCAGTGTTAATAGGTAAGTTACCACTTACCCATGCAAATTTTACCATTGAAATCAATCAATCCAGTTAATCGAAAAAGCCATTCATAAATCTGCATTATGTAAAGATGCATATATTTCAACCAAACACTCAATGTTTGTCGTATTAAATGGCACTTATCACATACAAATTAAAAGATATGGATAGTAAAAACCCAAATCCTCTTTATAGAGAGACATTTTCAATAGTTTAGTTCATTCCACTATGAAGATTAGTCATACAATAAGTCATCCGATAAAAAAAAAATTCTCAACACTATCATGTTGCGATTAATGATTTTGTATGCTAAAGAGTCAAATAAAAAAACAACTATTTATATAAAGAGTGTTTTTCAATAGGTTATTTCATTCCACTATGAAAATTAGTCATACGATTGTACAAAAAAATCCAAACAATATCATTGTGATCAATGATTTTGTATCCTAAAGAGTCAAATAAAAAAACGACGACTTAATACACTTACCATATCTTTAAATGATGTAATACTATTGAAAGTAAATTAACAAAGTTTTTTAATCAAAATTAATAATGAAGAGTAAACTAAGATAATAATAACTTAGTATAATACCTTATCTTTAAATGATGCAATATTTTGAAGTTTAACCTTTTTGTGTTCTCTAAATATCACTCGGTTCAGGAGTTTTTTCTCAATTGGAATGGATAACTTTTTTCATGTTTGTTAGTATTTTCGAACTGCTCTAAAAATTACTGGAAGTTTTGTTGACTAAATTGTCATTGATGCCAACAAGTGTGTATCAGTGTGTCTTGGTGCCCCTTGAGGAACCCCTAAGGGTTGGAACTGAGTCAATTTCAAATGAGACCTTTTGACCTTGTCCAAGCCCAAGTCTGAAGCCCTTGGAGCCCTTGGGACAATGCCAAAAGCCGTGTACACCCTTTAGAGCGTTTAAGTTTCCCTAAGTTGTTTCTATGGTTCCCTGGTTGTTTCTTTGGATTCCACAGTACCACAACCTATGCCCTAGTACCTTAGAAAGAGTCCTTGGTGGGTTGAAGAAGTGTAGAACTTCAAAGAGTCCAAATGACCCATTATGTGGTCATTTGTGTTTTTAATGAGGCCATGGTACCCAGGGGAAGTGTAGGCACCCCCACACCTTGGTTGTGTTGGGGTCCTTGATACCCTTGATATAATGAGTATATGGTGGAAACCTCTTCCTTATTGATGTTAAGTATGTGGATGTGAAGATCATTGAATCCCTCATGCCTTTGATGACGTCCATTGAATCCTTTGATCTTGGAACTTATGCATAAGGTAAAATGGTCTTTGGCACCTTTATGTGTGGAATCTTTGAAGCCCTGAACAAATTGAAGAATTTAAGGGTATTATACCAAGAATTTTCAAAAAAACCCATCACAAGGAGATAGTCCTCGTTAATCCATTTCCGTTGATATGTAGAGCATCTTCTAATTCCTTACGGTTGAAGAGATGAATTTTTGAAGTTGGTGTACCCCACCTTTTTGGGTGAGCCGACCAAACAAAAGAGAATTTAATTATTTATTTTGAATTGCATGTCGGCCCAGTTTGAGGTACTAACTTTCTTCCACAACCTATATAAATAGAATATCAAACATTTAATTTGATTATCAATCAAGTATCTCCTTGGTATTTTACAACTCTTGGAAAAAAGTGTGAAACTTTGTGGAGGAGAAAGTTTTGGGCATCTTCATTAAAATTGACATAACTTTCTCATACAAAATCAGAATTACAAAATTCTTGGCTCATTGGAAAGCTTGTTATGAGGCCTATGTCGTGATATGATATAGATTTTATTTTGTTTCTTTTTATTTTTTCTTCATCTTGTGATCTTCGAAAAGGTGTGGTTCATGCTTTTGGGTTTCTCTTGTGATGGCACATGTCTCTCATGGATAGAGTTCATATTTGATCTTAACATGTGAGCCTATATATTAGTATATATATTTGAAGTTATTATGGAAGTTATAATAATGATGTTTCATACCTTTATGCTATGATATGATACACTTCATGATGATAATGCATGTGATAATGATCTACAATTTATGATGTTGATGCACTCCTATACAATATGATGTACATGCATACCATAGTGTGATGATGCTCTCATATTCGCTATGATGTATACTTTATGTTGATGATGCATACACAGTGCACACTAAGATGATGATGATGATGATGCATACCCTATGACGATGGTGCATACCTATGATGATGATGCATGACAATGCATGCCTTATGTTCAGTGAAAGAAAAGCATAATTACTTGTTCAGTAATTGTGTATGATGAGGTGTACAATGATGTACATGAGCAATGTATGGAAGTGAAATGACTTGTTGGTATACATGGATGATTTGGTAGTGATCAGAGTGCAGTGGTTATCAGCAGCAGATTCAGAGTTTGGTTTGACAGGTTCATAGGTTTGTCAATCTCTTTCTTATCTGGGTGGCAGGACGGGGCATGGAAAGAAGATTGTAGCCTCCTTCCAGTTGAAGCCAGAGAACTAAGGAGTTGTAGCTTCCTTCAGGTTGTACCCTATAAATCAGGAGGTTGTAGCCTCCTTCTAGTTGTCACTGGAAAATTGAATTCATTGTAATAAGGGGGTTGTTTCCTCCTTCCATTTATTTTTGGAAAACTATTATTAAAAAGGCTTCCATGGTTTTACCCCCAAGACTTGCGTTTCCACGTCAAAAATTATTGTGTACTGTGTAGCTTGTTATTTTCATACACATTGATGATATGCTGTGATTGGTGATCAACAACTTGCTTTTGATTAAAAATTTATTATTGCGCAAATACTGATTCACCCCCCTCTCAGTATTTCAACAATTGGTATCAGCGGCAGGTTCCTTTAGAATAAACTAACCGTTGGAAGGACATCATAGGCAAGTTTTCTAAACAAATAAAAACTAGAACACCCTTATTTGATGGAAGCAACTATGCATTCTGGAGCATAAGGATGAGAGTCTTAATAGAAGCTCAAGGAATAGAAATATGACGAAGTATCGAGAATTGGTACAAGGTACCACAGACTGTACCAACAGATGTATATGAGTTTGCTCAATACAAAAACAACTCAAAGGCCAAAAATCACCTTCTATGTGCTATAAATGAATTTGTATTCAACAAAGTGATGCACTACCCCTTTGCAAAGGAAATGTGGAACAGACTCCAAACCACATATGAAGGAGATAGAAAATTCAAGGAAGCCAAACTTCAAACATACAGAAGACAATTTGAACAACTAAGGATGAATGAAGACAAATACATAGCATCCTATATTCTTCGAGTTGATCAACTTGTGAATACCATCAGAGATTTGCGAGAAGAAGTTGAGGAGGTCATAGTTGTTCGAAAATTTCTAAGCACTCTTCCCAAGAGGTTCAACCCCAAGATATCTGCCCTAGAAGAGAGAATAGATCTGAAGACTATCACAGTAGATCAGTTGCACGGGACTCTTGTGGCTTACAAAATGAGAATTGAAGACGAGGACATGTCAAGAAAGGAAGAAGCATTCAAAGTCTCCTCCAAACAAGATGGGAAGAACAAATAAACAAAGGATAAGCCAAAAAGTGATGGATCTCATTATAAAGAAATAATTATCTATGTTCAGAAATTGAAGAAAGGCACTAGGAAATACAAATGTAAGTTACCTCTTAAATGTTTTTCACATGGAAACATAGGTCATTTTGCTTCTAAATGTCCATATGAAAAGAACTCAGATAGTGATGAAGATGACATCTTCAAACCCTACAAGAAGTACAATAATTACAAGAATAAGAATAGAGGGAAGTTTGCAAAGAAGAAAAGTCTCTATACAAAAAGGGACGACATCTCGTCTAGTGGTGACTTTGACAATGACAGTGGAAGTGACTTTGATGATGATGGAGAACCAGATAAGTGTTAGTTTTTCAACATTTAAGCTAGCATTATATGGATCTTTAAGTGAGAGAACAACAAGCACAACAATCAAACACAAGAGAGAATGAACACAGTGTTTTTCTTTGGGAAAACCATAAATGGAGAAAACCCCGCAACTTCCTCAGAGATAGAATCAACCCAAAAGGTAAAACCCAAAAACAGTAAGATGCACTCCCAACAGCAGTAACCTTCTTCTTCTCTAGCCCCAGTGTCTTCTCCTTCCTCAACTATGCACTACACTTGAGTGTGTATGTGATGTGTGCTAAATAGAGAGTCCAGCTCTCTATTTATACTAATCTCAACATGACTAAAACCCTACTAGGGCTGACCTCTACTAGGAGAGTCTAATAACCCTAGTGCCCCGGAACTGCGGGGACTTTAACCCTTAGACAATCGGAGGGTTACCCATAATGACTTGACATGACTTGTTTACATTATTGATTCTACCTATCGGAACATCGGGGCATGACATGACATGATAACATCTCGGAATAAACATCGGGTTACAATAGATAAGAAATACAAGTGAATATATTCCGAAGTTACAATTACATCAACACTCCCTCTTAACTAGGAAGGTATTCTCTCGACACAATTTTCATCACTGGTCTTCTTCTCTGGATCTTCTCGTCATCTGCATCTCCAAGTCATCTTGTCTTCAAGTCATATTTATATTCATGCCATCTTCATCTGGGTCTCGATCATCACTCGATCTGGATCATCATCACTAGATCATACTCGATCTGGAACATCTCTGGATCATACTCAATCTGGGACATCACTGGATCATACTCGATCTGGAACATCTCTGGATCGTACTCGATCTGGGACATCACTGGATCATACTTGATCTGGAACATCATCACTTGATCTGGATCATCACTCGATTTGGATCATCATCACTGGATCTGGATCATCATCACTAGATCTGGATCATCACTGCTAGATCTGGATCATCACTCGATCTGGATCTCTCAGAGTCATCATAACTGGATCTGGATCATAGCTCGATCTGGATCTCCTCTGGTCACCTTCATATGTGCTATCTCATGATTCTTCTCGTCACAGGAAGTTCTACAGAGCTAGCCTTCTTTCATGATGGGTGTATGCCTACCTCCTCATAGGTCTTTGGTAGCCATTATATTTGACCTACTCGTCAGAATGGCCAGCACTCACATCTGACCTGCTCGTCAGAAAGGCGGTAGCCCTTACATCTGACCTACTCGTCAGAATGGCCAGCACTCACATCTGACCTACTCATCAGAAAGGCGGTAGCCCTTATATATGATCATATAGGACATAATCCTACGGTCACATCAGAATGGCCAGCACTCACATCTGACCTACTCATCAAAAGGGTGGCAGCCCTTACATCTGACCTACTCGTCAGAATGGCCAGCACTCACATCTGACATGGGAGGAACCTAATCCTTTAGCCATGACAGAATGGCACAAGCCTTACATCTGACCTACTCGTTAGAATGGTGGTAGCCCTTACATCTAACCTACTCGTCAGAATGGCCAACACTCACATCTGACATGGGAGGAACTTAATCCTTTAGCCATGACAGAATGTCTCAGCCCTTGCATCTGACCTGCTCGTCAAAATGGCTATGGATCTCAGCACTCATATCTGACATGGAAGGAACCAATCCTCTCACCATGACAGAATGGCTCAGCTCTTATATCTGACCTGCTGGTCAAAATGGCTTCTGGACTCGTCACTTCCCCTTGGAAGGGACCTCGATCTGGAGAACACCAAGCTTCTCCCTAAAGTGCTTGAACTTCACTCTGGCTAGTGGCTTCGTCAACACATCAACTATCTGATCATCCGTCGCAACATACTGGAGCTTCACTGCTCCCCTCTGCACCATATCGCTGATATAGTGATACTTGATATCGATATGCTTCGACTTGTCATGGAACACTGGATTCTCTGACAACTTCACGCAAATTTGGTTGTCACAATGTATACAAGTAGCATCCATATCGATCTCAAATAAATTAGACAGTAGCTTCCCTATCCATACTGCCTCACAACTAGCTGAATAGGCTGCGACATACTCTGCTTCATCTGTACTCAGTGCCACATAGGATTGCTTCCTGCTAAACCAAGAGATCACACCTGATCCCATACTGAAGCAACATCCTGAAGTGCTCTTCCTATTGATGGCACTACCTACCCAATCTGAATCAACATAACCCTCCAGGTTAATCTTCTGATTCACATCGTACTTGAGCCCATAATCAATTTTACCCCTCAGGTACCTCAGAACATGCTTTGCAGCAATCAAGTGAACATTTCTCGGATCTGTCAAGAACTAGCTCAAGGTGTTCACAGCAAAGCAAATGTCTGGTCTCATGTTCATAAAGTACATCAAGGACCCAATCATCTGACGATACATCATAGCATCAACCGAATCTGATGAAGCATCACTCAATAGCTTCAGGTTCGATGCCATAGGTGTGGCCATAGCCTTGCAGTCCATCATCCCAAACCTCTTTAGGATCTCTACTGCATACTTCCCTTGTCCAAGAAAGATTCCATCTGCACTCTGCCACACCTCCATACCTAGAAAATAATGCATCATTCCCAAGTCCTTCATCTCGAACTCGGCAACAAGCTTTCTCTTCGTATCAGCAATCAACCCATCCATACCTATCACAAATAGATCATCTACATCTAGTAGAAGCATCACTGGGTTGCCATATTCAACCTTGTAGTAAAGGTTGGAATCTGCTTTACTTTTGGTAAAGCCAAAACTAGATAGAAAGCTGTCAATTCTGCTGTACCATGTCCTGGGTGCCTGTTTCAAACCGTACAGGGATTTCTTCAATCTGCACACATGAGACTCCTTGTCATGTGTCTCAAAACCAAGTGGTTGTTCTATGTACACTTCCTCTTCCACTACACCATTCAAGAAAGTAGTCTTGACATCCATCTGGTGTATCTTCCATTTCATCACTGTAGCTAGAGCAAGTACTGATCTGATGGAAGTGTATCTGGCTATAGGCGCAAAGGTTTCTTCATAATCTATTCCTTCTTTCTGATAGAAACACCAAGCCACAAATCTTGCCTTATATTTTTCTATGCTACTGTCTGCAGCATGTTTGATCTTGTAGATCCATTTGGAAGTTACAACTGACTTCCCTTTTGGTCTTGGGACAACATCCCAAACATCATTCTTCATGATCGATTGGTATTCTTCGATCATAGCATCCTTCCATTCTTTCTGTTCTGCCGCTTCTTCATAACTGGAAGTTTCTTTATCAATGAAATCACATAGTAATGCTACATACTCGGAGCAGGATCTGGTCCTGTTTCTTTCTCTGTGATTCTCTTCTGGAGCCCCATATCTTTCCGCACCTTGGATAAGTTCCCGTACCCAAGCAGGTTTCCTCTTATGAGGATTCTTCTCTAGAGGTGGATCTATAGGTCTTTGTGATTCTTCAAATACTCGATCTTCTTCTTGAGCTTCTTCATTCATGGTTGTATCATGAATTCTTGGTGCTTCTGCTTCTTTGGATTCTTCAGCAGGTTTCTTTCTGGATTTGTTGTAAGTTGTATCTTCATCAAATGTCACATCCTTGCTAATGTCAATCTTCTTGAATCCTGGGAAATATATTATGTAAGCCTTCGAGCTTTCAGAGTATCCCACAAATATACCCTTCTTTCCTGAAGGAACTAATTTAGTCCTCTTCTCTTTTGGAATGTGTATGTACACAAGACAGTCGAATATTCTGAGATGGTTGACTTCTGGTTTCTTGCCGGAGAAGACTTCTTCAAGAGTCTTGTTCTCAAGTACTCTATGTGGAGTACGGTTCTGTACATACACCGTTGTTCTAGCAGCTTCGGCCCAAAGATGCATAAGAAGGTCTTGATCATGAAGCATTGCTTTTGCAGCTTCCACGATAGTTCTGTTCTTTCGTTCCGCAATCCCATTCTATTGTGGATTATAAGGAGTAGACAACTCCCTCTTAATCCCCGATTCTTTGCATAGCTCTTTGAACTCATTTGAAGTGAATTATTTGCCATTATCTAATCGAAAGGTCTTGATCTTCTTTTCAGTGTGGTTCTTGACCAAGGCTTTGAATTCCTTGAACTTGTTGAATACTTCGTCTTTGTTCATCATGAAATAAACCCATGTCTTCCTAGAAAAATCATCAATAAAAGAAACATAATATGCATACCCACTTAGTGAGTTTGATGACATAGGACCGCATACATCGGAGTGGATGATTTCCAAGATTCCTTTTGCTTTGCTTTCACTGCTTGGAAATGTCTTCTTTGTATTCTTTCCTTTCGCACATCCTTTGCACACCCCATCATGTTTTGCTTGGATTTCTAGAATACCTTCAACAACTTTGGTTGCAATAGGTAGTGCTCTGTAATGCACATGTACAAACCTTCCATGCCAAAGTTCACTTGGCACTACTGTGTCATGGACCAAGGCTTGTTCTGGATGACCCTTTAGTTTGTACAAAACTTCTTCTTGTTCTCCAATCACCACCGCATCATCGATAGTCTTTCCTTTTGGCCACATGATGACTTGACCATCTACGAATGCAACCCTCATTCCTTTTGCATCTAATGCTAATATGGAGAGGAGGTTCTTCTTGAGTCCTGGCACAAACAATACTTCTTTCATTGTTAGATACTTTCCAAAGTCTAGCTTATAGGAAGATTCCCCACTACCTTTTATTGGATATTGGTAGTCATCTCCTAGCTTCACCTTGTGAGGTGATTCATGTTCTGACAGTCTCACAAAGGATTCCTTGAATCCTGTCATATGTTTGGAGGCCCCACTGTCTATAAGCCAATCATCACTTCCATGATTAATGTTACCTATGAGAGCAGAAATCAAAACATATTCATCCTCACTTGAATAATCTTCACTTTCATATCTGGTTCTCTTCTTGGATGGTTCATCATCCTCTGCAGCAAGAGCATGATGTCTTCTTTTGCTACTCCTCTTTGATAGCTTTGGTTTCTTAGGACAATTCTTTGCATAATGTCCTGCTTCATCACATGTATAACATATGACCCTAGACAAATCTTTTCTAGTGTTATCTTTGTGATAGTGCTTACCTCTATGGTGACGAGATCTTCTTTTGGTTGACTTGGAGTGTACCGTGAGAGCTTAATCTTCACTTCCCATCTTTTCTTCTCGAGCTGCTATCCATGCTTCTTCTTAAGAACATTCTTCCCATAGTCTGCTGAACTTGACTAACTTCTTTCTAGCATAGATTCCTTGGATGAAAGAATCCCATGACCTAGGAAGGCCATTCAAGGTAGTCATCACAATCTCTGCATTTTCCACTTCTTCATCAACTACTTCTAGTTGTTCCTTGATCTGAGAAACTCTTGTGAAGTAAGACTGGATTGTTTCTGCATTCTGAATCTTCACATTCTTCAGTTGGTTTCTCAGAGTCATCTTCTGGTTTATGTTCTTCCCTTCAAACAATTTGGTTAGGGCATCAAACATAGCTTTAGGTGTCTTGAGAGAGGACACATGAGGGATAAGGTGATCCTTGATAGAATCAGCAATGATCCTCTTTGCCATAACCAACTTATTCTTATGCAAGGCCTTAGCCTCATCTCCCTCTGGAACTGGAATCTCCTCATGGATGTAGGAGTCTAACTCATTTTCTTCCAGGACCAAGGAGATCCTATACTTCCAAGCTCAAAAGTTATCAGCTCCCTCAAGCTTTTCATCAAGCTTGGTATGATGAGACATCTTAACTGAGAACCTCAAATGGAAATACAAAATGTTTGAGATCTTACCAGGTCAAGATGTCGAATCTGAATGTTGAGCTGAAATCCTGTAGAGTTGGTTCAGGAGCAAATTAGGGTTTTGCTTTTTCGGAGTTCTGTCCTCCCAAATGCTTTGAAATTTATCCCTAACTTCAATTTTGGGGAGGATATCAATCTAGGCCTAGGCTCACTGAAAAATTCCTCTTCTGTGAAAAGCCCTAATTTTCGACAGTAGTGTCAGGTCCAAAACTGAAAAAACCTCAGAATTGGATTCTACTTCGACAGAAAAATACGCCCTAAGGAGGAGAGTTATTCCACCTTACTTTTGCTGAAAATCTATGGAGAGAGATCCACAAAGTAGGAAGCCCTAGTTCCTACAGCTGCACAGTGTCTTCTTCTCAGGTTAGCTCTAATACCATGTTAGTTTTTCAACATTTAAGCTAGCATTATATGGATCTTTAACTGAAAGAACAACAAGCACAACAATCAAACACAAGAGACAATGAACACAGTGTTTTTCCTCGGGGAAACCATAAATGGAGAAAACCCCACAACTTCCTTAGAGATAGAATCAACACAAAAGGTAAAACCCCAAAACAGTAAGATGCACTCCCAACAGCAGTAACCTTCTTCTTCTCTAGCCCCAGTGTCTTCTCCTTCCTCAACTATGCGCTACACTTGAGTGTGTATGTGATGTGTGCTAAATAGAGAGTCCAACTCTCTATTTATACTAATCCCGACATGAATAAAACCCTACTAGGGCCGACCTCTACTAGGAGAGTCTAATAACCCTAGTGCCCCGGAACTGCGAGGACTTTAACCCTCAGACAATAGGAGGGTTACCCATAATGACTTGACATGACTTGTTTACATTATTGATTCTCCCGATCGAAACATCGGGGCATGACATGACATGATAACATCCCGTAATAAACATCGGGTTACAATAGATAAGAAATACAAGTGAATACATTCTGAAGTTACAATTACATCAACAATAAGGTACTCTTTATGGAAATAAACTCAAATGAGGATCCCAATGGTGATGAAGAATCTGAAGTTGAAGGTGAAGTAGATCTTGAAGTAGAACTTATAGGCGCCTTGAAAGAGTTGAAGAAATTCGGGAAGGAGAACATGGTACTTAAGGAAGAAGCACAAAGGTTTGAACAAACCATTGCTGACTTAAAGGTAAAACTAGAAGAAGCCAAAAGAATCAAAGACTCTTACTGAACAATTGATGGAAAGTATGAAAGAAAAAGAAAATCACGAGGCTGAGATAGTATCTCTAAAGACAAAATTACATACAAAAGATATCGACAAGAGTTATGGGAACAACTTCAAGATTCTAGAACAAATAATCAGCAATCATAAGCCATTATTCGACAAGACCGGTATAGGATACAAGCAGAATATCGATGAGGCCTCAAGCTCAATGATGATAAGTAATGAAGAGAAGCCAAGAAGTTACACAGAAGTTGTCAAGTACTCCACAAATGAAGAAGAGATTGAATGTCAACTAGAACAACCCTTATCAAAAGGAAGGCCAACAGAAAGACCAGATCTCATAAAAGCATTTCCTTCATATGTTCCCAGGTATGGATACTTCTTTTATGGGCATTAATTTACATGTGGAATATTTGGACAGAAAGGTGCAAACTGTTTTCAAAGAAGAAACTTTGAAACAAGGAATAACCCTGCAAGCCTCAGACGACCACAATACAGTAACGTGTTTAGTTCCTTGAGATCAGAAGTAGAATGTTACAAGTGTAACAAGTTTGGACATATAGCCAAAGATTGCAGAATGAAGATACCTACAATAAGAAATGAGGAAATGTCCAACAAGGTATGGATTAAACGCAAGGACAACTACGAATGTGGAATTTCTCCTCAAGATCATAACAACAGCTCTGGTGAATGGTATTTTGATAGCAGTTTCTCCAAGCATATGATATGTAACAAAAGTGATTTTTTTAATATTGAGAAGGAAAAAGGATCTTTCTCTTTCAGAAACAACAATTCAGCAAAAGTATTGGGGAAAGACACATTGAAGCTTGGAAGCAAAAACTCCCTGGCCAAAAATGTCTTGCTTGTAGACAACATGAAGCATAATATGCTAAGCATCAGTCAGATGTGTGATCAAGGACATGAACTTGTCTTCAACTCAAAAGGATGCATAATAAGGAAGTAAGGATTAGGAAAGTTAGTGGCCATAGCCACCAGGACCCCCAACAACATATACGTGTTGGATAAGATTGAGTCTGATAAATGTCACTTGGGAAAAGAAGATGAAAGCTATCTTTGGCACAAAAGAATCGGGCATATACATTTTGACAATTTGGTCAAGATCTACAAAAACCAAGCAATTCGTAATATGCCGTAAGTTACAAATACTCCTAACTTTGTATGTGAATAGTGTCAACATGGAAAACAAACAAGAGTACATTTCAAGACAAAAGAGCATTCTTCTACAAAACCTTTGGAGCTCGTTCATACTGACCTATGTGGACCAACCAAGAGCAAAGCATTGAATGGTGAAAAATATTTCATGCTACTTATTGATGACTATACTAGGATGACATGGGTATGTCTTCTCAACAGGAATTCAGAATCTTTTGGACTTTTCAAAACATTTAAGGAATTGGTCAAGAATGAAACAGGATCACGAATCAAGTGCCTAAAATCTTACAACAGTGGAGAATTCACTTTAGGTGATTTCAACAAACACTATGAAGAGCATGGAATAAAGAGACAGTTTTTAGTAGCCAGAACACCTCAGCAAAATGGAGTTGTTGAAAGAAAGAGTATATAAGTAATAGAGATGGCTTGAACCATGTTGAATGAATCCAAGTTGAATGACAAATTTTGGGGACACACAGTTCATAAAACAATACACATATTGAATAGAGGATTACTAAAAATAAAAGATAAAACTCCCTACAAGCTATGGACAAGAAGAGCAACAAATGTATGACACTTCAGAATTTTTGTAAGCGAGTGCTACATCAAAAGAGAATATGAGAAGAATGGAAAATTTGACTCTTGAGTAAACGAGGGAACATTTGAGATTAGACAAGGCGATCGAAAGCATCAACATGAAAATAGATGAGGGCATACTAACATCATCCAAATAAGGCTCAGAATAATCGGGCGATGAAGAAGAGGAAGTTTCTAATCAGAAAGAAATGAAGAAATTAAACTGGAAGAACAATTAGATGAAGAACAACTCTCGGAAGATGAAGAACAAAATCAGCCAACCATGGAACAAGAAGAACAGAAGGATCAACAGATACCTAAGAACAGGTGCCAGAAGAATCATCCATTAGATCAAACTGTTGGTGATAAGGATGCCATAATAGGAACTAGAAGAAGACTATCCGAAATAAATGAGCAGGTGCACTTCTTTCTATTATCTACAACTGAACTAGGAACTTTTGCAGAGGCCAGTACAGATGAGCAGTGGGTCAAAGAAATGGAAGAAGAATTAGATCAAATTGAGAAGAATGAAACATGGAAATTGTTCCTATACCAAGAAGCAAGAATGTGATCGACACAAAGTGGGTTTTCAGAAACAAAATGAATGAAGATGGACAGGTGATCAGAAACAAGGCTCGATTGGTTTGTAAGGCCATGCTCAGATCGAAGTAATAGACTATGAAGATGAGAAAGTACACTTCTTTCTATTATCTACAACTAAACTAGCAACTTTTGCAGAGGCCAGTATAGATGAGCAGTGGGTCAAAGAAATGGAACAATAATTAGATCAAATTGAGAAGAATGAAACATGGGAAATTATTCCTAGACCAAGAAGCAAGAATGTGATCGACACAAAGTGGGTGACTGATACGGATTTATGCAGGAACACAACAGAATACAAAAACAACCATAGAAACAAAGATTTAGCAAAAATAACACTTCATTTCATTAATAAAAGAACTGAAACTTGTTTACATACATAATGGAAATAAACTAGCTAGAGTGTTGGTAGCTTATCTCTGAGAAGAGATGTGGCTGCTACATGCCTTTGAACTCTGTGTTATAATGAGGCTCAAAGGCCTATATATTATTGAGAAACAATGGAAACCCTACACATCCAAAAACCTAACCCTAGGAGGTGAAACACCAAAATGTGGGCCCTGTTGGGTAACTTGGTACATCAATTTCCCGGGGTCGTAACTTTGGCATACTACCTCCGATTGACGTGCAGTATACATCCTTAGAATGATCTATTCAAGGACTACATCCATAAACAACAAATATTGGGTTTGGAATGGACTCATATTTTCCTGACCATTAGATGCCGAAAAACGTCGTTTAGGGCCTCAAAACAGCTTCAAAAGTTTAGGACCCAAAAACTGCCAAAAATAGTAAATTGTGCTACAATTAACAAAACTGGAAAATTGAAAGAAACAATGGTGGGGGTCCAAGTGGAATAGGTGGGTGGCCACCAATATACTCCTAGATCAAAGAAATGGAAGAAGAATTAGATCAAATTGAGAAGAACGAAACATGGGAAATTGTTGCTAGACTAAGAAGCAAGAATGTGATTGACACAAAGTGGGTTTTCAAAAACAAAATGAATGAAGATGGACAGGTGATCAGAAACAAGGCTTGATTGGTTTGTAAAGGCCATGCTCAGATCGAAGGAATAGACTATGAAGAAGCATTTGCACTAGTATCCATAATGGAAGCTATCAGAATGATATTGGACTATGCTTTCTCCAAAGACATCAAAGTGTTTCAGATGGACGTAAAATCAACTTTTCTAAATGGGGAATTAGAAGAAGAAGTTTACATCGAACAACCAGAAGGATTTCAGCTTTCATAAAACAAGGACTATGTGTGCATACTCAAAAGGATTTATATAGTCTAAAGCAAGCTCCTAGAGCTTGGTACTCCAAATTGGACAGGTACTTGCAACAAAATTTTTTAAGAAGGGAAGTGTAGATAATAATTTGTACGTCAAACAGGACGACGAAATCATTCTCATCATTGAAGTATATGTTGATGAAATCATCCTTGGAAGCGATGATGATTCATTGCGTGAACAATTTTCCAAGGACGTGTGGAAAGAGTTTGAAATGTCCCTGCTCGGTGAATTAAACTTCTTCTTGGGTATTCAGATATCTCAATGAACAGAAGGAATTTTCATTGCTCAAACAAAATACATCAAGGATATGTTAAAGAAATTCCAAATGGAATATTGTAAACCTGTAAGTACTCCTATGATCACCGGTTGCAAACTGAGCAAGGAAGATTAATCTAAAGAATTTGATCAAACACTCTATAGATCAATGATTGGTATTCTAATATATGTAATATCCTCAAGAATAGATGTGATGCAGGTCATTGGACAAGTTGAAAGATTCCAAGTTTCTCCAAAGGAAACTCACATTATGGTAGTTAAAAGGATCTTTAGATATCTCAAAGGGACTATGGACTTTGGACTTTGGTATCCAAAAGGAAACGAGCTAACATTGATAGCTTATTCAGACATAGATTGGGCATGATGTGTTGACGACAAAAGAAGCACCAGTGGAACAACATTCTTTCTAGGCAATTGTCTAGTATCTTGGTCAAGCAAAAAGCAGTCTTCAGTGTCCTTATCAACTGCAGAAGTGGAATATATAGAAGCAACAGCTTGTTGTACTCAGATTATTTGGATGAAGCAAACCTTACAAGACATACACATGACATGTGATGAGCTGATTCCAATTCTATGTGACAATACAAGTGCCATAAGTATCTCTAAGAATCCAGTTATGAACTCCAAGACCAAGCACATTCAAATCAAGTTTCACCTTCTTCAGGAATAGGTCACAAAAAAGAATATCAAATTGTAATATATCGAGACAAAAGAACATGTTGTAGATATCTTTACTAAGCCTCTCCCAAGAGATATTTTTGAGTACCTCTTCTAAAAATTGGGATTCATACTATCTCCTAATTGAATTGATTCATCTTCAACAACACAACAATATGATATGGGGAGCATGAGAGAAGCACCCTTTTCCATTGATGCCAGAGGGGGGGGGGGGATGAAAAGGGAAGGTAAAGGAAGCATGCTCTAAGGGGGATATTTGTGGACAAAGGAATCTCATTCAAAGGGGGAGCTTTGGAGTTGTCATCAATGATAAAGGGGGAGATTGCTGACTAAATTGTCATTGATGCCAACAAGTGTGTATTGGTGTGTCTTGGTTCCCCTTGAGAAGCCCCCGAGGGTTAGAAGTTAGTCAATGTCAAAGGATACATTTTTTACCTTGTCCAATCCTAAGTCTGAATCCCTCGGATCCCCGGGGGAAATGACAAAATCCCTGTACACCCTTTAGAGCGTTTAAGTTCCCCTAAGTTATTTCTATGGTTCCCCAGTTTTTTCTTTGGATTCCCCAGTACCACAACCTATGACCTAGTACCCTAGAAAGAGTCCTTCGTGGGTTGAATAACTATAGAACTTAAAAGAGTCCAAATGACTCGTTATGTGGTCATTTATGTTTTTAATGAGGTCATGGTACCCTAGGAGAATTCTAGGCACCCCCACACCTCGGTTGTGTTGTGGTCTTTTATACCCTTGATATGATGAGTATATGGTGGAGACCTCGTCCTTGTTGATGTTAAGTATGTGGATGTGAAGACCATTGAATCCCTCTTACCTTGATGATGTCCATTGAATCCTTTAACATTGGAACTTATGCATAAGGTAACATGGTCTTTGGCACCTTTATGTGTGGAATATTTGAATTCCTAAACAAATTGAATAATTTAAGGGTATTATACCAAGAATTTTCAAATAAACGCATCTTAAGGAGATATTCATCGTCAAGAAATTTCCGTTGATATATGGAGCATCTTCTAATTCCTTACGGTTGAGGATGTATGATATTTTGAAGTTAGTGTACCACACCTTTTTGGGTCATCTGACCAAACAAAAGATAATTTAATTGTTTATTTTGAATTGCATGTCAGCCCAGTTTGAGGTATTAAATTTCCTTCACAACCTATACAAATAGAATATCAAACATTTCATTTGATTATCAATCAAGTCTCTCTTTGGTATTTTACAACACTTGGAGAAAAGTGCGAAACGTTTTGGAGGTGAAATGTTTGGGCATATTCACTAAAATTGGCATAACTTCCTCATACGGAATCAAAATTACAAAATTCTTGGATCGTTGGAAATAATGTTACGAGATATATATGGTGACATGATCTATAGTTTATTTTGGTTTTTTTATTGTTTCTTCATCGTGTGATATTAAAAAATGTATGGTTCATGCTTATGAGTTTCTCTTGTGATAACACATGTCTCTCATGAATAGAGTTCATCTTTGATCTTAGTATGTGAGCATCTATAGTGGTATATACATTTGAGGTCATTATGGAGGCTATGATGATGATGTTGCATACCTTTATTATATGATATGATACACTTCATGATGATAATGCATGTGATAATGATTTACACTCTATGATGTTGATGCACCCCTATACAATATGATGTACATGCATACCATAGTGTGATGATGCTCTCCTATGCACTATGATGTATACTTGATGTTGATGATGCATACACGGTGCATGCTAAGATGATGATGATGTATATTTGATGATGAGGATGCATACCTTATGACGATGATGCATACCAATGATGATGATGCATGACGATGCATGCCTTATGTTCAGTGAAAGTAGAGAAGAATTACTTGTTCAGTAATAGTGTATGATGAGGTGTACAATGATGTACATGAGAAATTTATCGCAATGAAATGACTTGTTGGTATACAAGGATGATTTGGTGGTGATCACAGTGTAGAGGTTATCGGCAGTAGATTCAGAGTTTGGTTTTATAGGTTCATAGGCTCGACAATCTCTTTCTTATCTAGGTGACAGGACGGAGCAATGAAAGGAGGTTGTAGGGATTTGTAGCTTCCTTTAGGTTGTAGCATGTAAATCAGGAGGTTATATCCTCCTTCCAGTTGTAGCTGGAAGATTGAAGTCATTGTAATAAGGGGTTTGTTGCCTCCTTCTAGTTATTTATGGAAAACTATTATTAAAAATTCTTTCGTGGTTTTACCCCAAGACTCGAGTTTCCACGTCAAAAATCATTGTGTACAGTGCATCTTGTTATTTTCATACACATTGATGATATGCTTTGATTGATGATCAACAAATTTATTTTGATTAAAAATTTATTATTGTGCAAATACTGATTCACCCCCCCTCTCAGTATTTCAACAAGTTTTGGGTGTGATCAGCTTGTTTATTACAAGAATATGTTTTTGAAATCTATGTACTTTTTTATTTAAATATGAATAACAAAAGTATGATTTTTTTTGCTAGAAAAAAATGATGCAATATCAATACACTATTAAAAAACTTAATCATATATCTATTTTGGTTAAACCAAAACATTATGTTTTCTTCGTCTTTCCTTATCTTTATTTCTAAGATATATTTTGTATCCCCCAAGTCCTTCATGTCAAATTGTGTTGAAAGTTGAGACTTCAAATCATGAATCACATCTTTATTATTACCAAAAAACAACATATCATCTACATGCAAAGTGACAACAAGGAAATGACCACCATAACGTTTGTGATGCAATTAGTGATCCGATTTGGATCTCAAAAATCACAATCGAAATATAAATGTATCAAACTTTTGGTACCACATTTTGGAAGGCGGTTTGAGAGCATATAAATACATTTTTAATTTGAAAACCAATGACTCTTTACCTTTTTCAAAATACTTCTTTGGTGGTGTCATGCAATTCTCCTCCTTCAAGTCACCATTTAGGAATGGTGTCTTTACATCTATCCATTCTATCTCTAAATCAAAATTTGTGGTTATAGATAACGAAAACCTAAATGATATATGTTAACTTAGAAACTAAGGAAGATTTTTCACCAAAGTCTATCCCCTCAACCTAAGAATATCCTTTCACAAGCAACCTTCCCTTGCACTTTTCAACACTTCCATCTTAACTAATCTTCTTTTTGAACATCCATTTACAAACAATGGGTTTTATTCATTAGGAAATGAACCAAGCCCCATGCATCATTATTTTTAGGTGAAACCATCTCTTCATCCATGACCAATCTCCAAGCCTCTTATTTTCCATCTCCATTTCCTCTTTCACATTTCTAGGCTCATAACTATTAGCATCTAAATAAAAAAATACATATGAAATCAAACAGACAATAATTATGCACTCATGGTTTCCTTCTTTTTCAAGAGGGCCTCCTTAAAAGTTTGAGGAGTTTCTTCTTCCTCTTTAAAACTTTTTCAATATTCCTCCCCATTAGGTCCATCATGGACTTCTTGTTCATTTTAAGCTTCAACTTTCTTTGCCTTGGGTGGTAGGTGGGTGATTGACTTCTTGTCATCCTCTTATGGTTATACCACCGTGGGAGAAAACTTGAGTTCTATAAAAAAAAAAATCTATTACACAAAACTTTCTTATACACATTATCATAAAGATTATACATTTTCACACCAACACCATAGTCAAGTAAGATACATTTCATTTCCTTTCTATCCATGAACGAAATCTCTTTAGGCACGTGATCATATGCCTCACAACCATAAAAATGCATATGTTAAAGTGAGGAATTCTTACCTATCCATACCTCAATAGGGGCCTTATCCACAAGATATTATGAAGGAGACGTATTATAGCAACCTCTTCTACCCATAACTTATACTATAAACAAACTCCACTAATCATACACCTAGCTCTCTCTATTGATATCAAGTTCATTTGTTTTGAAACTCCATTCTTTTGAGGAGTATATGAAGTTGTGTTATGCATTCCTTTCAATTTCATTCTTGTTATCAAACTTATCAAACTCCATACGATTAAACTCATGACCATTACTATTCCTTAAAACCTTAATATTCCTACCAGTTTGATTTTCCTAGAGAGATTTAAACTCCTTAAATTGATTACTGACCTCATATTTAGTTATGATAAAATATACCTATGTACTTTTGGAATAATCATAAATGAATGACACATAATACAAATCCTTTAAAATTGAAGGAAATTCAATAGGACCAAATGCATCATAATGAATTTAAGTCCAATAATAAGATTTGCAAGAACTAAACAAATATTGAACACGTTTCTATTTTCCATATATATGATGCTCACAAAAGTCAAATTCAAGAGGACAATCATTCAATCCATCAAGAAGATTATTGTTTTGTAGGGTCTAGAGGCCCTTCTCCCTATATGGATCAATCTCTAGTGCCATAGCATTATATTCTCTAAGGTAACGTGCTTTTTGAATCAAGAGCTCATTTATGTACTCGGAAAGCATTAGCACTAAAAATAGATGCACATGTTCCAATTGTGAAGGTGTATATTATACATATCTTTTTAGTGGATGAATTGAGGAACTATTCATTGAATGGTGCATGCTTGATACTGAAAAACAATCACCCAGACGAACACGCTTAGCAAGCGTCATAACTCCTCATACCATCTTACACCCTTTATCAAAGAAAACAACATGCACATTGGCATAAGTTTGATTACTAATAGTAGGTTATGCACCAACCCCAAAATATCCAAAACTCCAATGATCTCCTTCACTTCACCATCATGGAATATAATTAAGGATCTACTGTGACTAGTTACATTGAGGGGAAAGTCACTGTGACTAGTTACATTGAGGGGAAAGTCATCATCAAGACATATTGTCCCACCATCACATTTCTCATACACCGCAAACTAGTTACGACGAGAAGAGTCATATGGAAGGAAGCTCCAAAGTCTATCAACCACATACTTTGTACCACATCGGTTTCCAACATGGAAACAAAAGGCATCTCCATCATCATCCTCAGGACTCATCATCATAATCATTATTTTCCTTCTTATTCTTATTTTTCTCTTCCTTGCAATCTCTTTTGAAATGCCCAACCTTGCCACAATTACAACCATTTTGTCTTGGACATTCTGGGAGACTTAGGTCTCCCATGAAATTTGGATTTTCGATTTCCCCTCTTCTTCCGTTTCTCCTTTGATCTTCCATGGATAACCAAGGACTCATTGGCAGGTTCATAAGCTTTCCACCTCAACTCCTTAGGGAGTAAAGTAGCCATAGCCTCTTCAACCACCAATCTCTTTCCAATGTTTTCAATTACCATTACCAAGTTGTCCTGTGAATCTAGCAAATAACAAAAAATGATCATATAATGATCACATTCATTTGTCTTCACTCCAACTTAGATCATTTGTGTTATACTATTATTTGTTGATTATACAATATCATGAGTCATTCTCTGGACTTGTGAGTCATGTCAAGTCAAGACTTGTGAGTTATATCAAGATTATAGAGCTATGAGTAATGTCAAGTCGAACTTGTGAGTAATATAAAGTCAAGTATTTTCATATGCGATACCCTATGAGATGAGCCTCCAATTATGGAGGTGATCTTGTGAGTAATATCAAGCCGAGTCTTGTGAGTAATATCAAGACTAAAGTCTTGTGAGTAATATCAAGATTGTAGACTTGTGTGTAATATTAAGTCAGACTTGTGAGTAATATCAAGTCAAATATTCTCATAAATGTTATTATATGGGATGGAGTTCTTAGAGCACAAATTTTATGTGATATACTACTAACCATTGTCATTTGAGATGGATAAAGCTATTAAGTATCCTCTAGAGACTGATCACCTCTAGAGTGAATTACTTTAGCATGTGACTATATGGTCCAGGGAATATAATATGATCATAACATGTGACAATTATTCTGAGTATAATAAACAAGATGGATAAATAATAAATACACATGTGGACCATGCAGTAAGATAAAGAGATAATTAGAGAGACAATTCGAATTGCCTAAAGATATCCAATAAAACTTCAATATGTCTCAATCAATACTTCAGTTAAAAGCAACAATTGAACTATTAATGAATGCAATCAGTTAAGTAAAGATGAGCTCAATGCTCATCAATTAGCATGCATTTGTTAACTAAAGAGATCCATGCAAAAGTTAATAATAGTATCTTGCATAGATGACACTAAAGTTGAAGCAAGATGACACTTAAGTTAGCCACCTAAATAAGTGGTCATGCTTCCAGTTAAAGATTGAGTTCAAGTTCAAATTTAGTTAGCACTCAATTAAAGCTATTCTTGGAAGGTATGGCACATGTATTGTGCATGGAGAAGATTCCAAGGATACTAATTGGCACTAGTGTTGGCAAGGCGCTAATGATTGCATGGAGAGAGTTTGATGCTCCCAGTTAATGATGCTCCTAGAAGCAGTTATGTGAAATCAATTCGCTTCTTTCTGCATGCTTGAGGTTTTGACTTGTTATTAAAGTGTTGGGAATTTAGCAAGTTGATTACATTTGTATGGAGCGGATCTCTTCTCTATTGATTGGTTGTTCTCTCTTATTGGGCAATCTGGTAAGTGTGTTGTAAATCATTCTCTACAAATCTATCTATTATACTCAAAGAATTGATGTGTTTTTTCATCCTTTGTATTTGGAGGGTTTTTCTAGGGTATATCTTGTCTCATGTGTGAATGATTTATGTGATTGATGTGTTTATGAGATCCATATATTCAGTGATTGATTGATAAAAGTTTTTAAAGTTCAAAAATATTCATTATTGCTAAAATATTAACTGTATTAAATGCATTAAGATGATAGGATACATAATCATCATCACCCATTCTCAAGGAGAACGACTTTTTTCCACACTAAAAGTTTATTAACTAGAAATTTAGCCCGGTACAAATTTGCCGATTTTTTCCAAAGACTTGTTTTGGTGCATTCATAAGCATTTAATCGATCAGACAAAGCTTGATAATCCTTCTTTCCTTTCTTTCCAATGCTGCCCAATCTTAATCTTTCAAAGGGTTTGGTTTTAGATAAGGTAACCCATAAATCTCAATCTATGAGAAAATCCGCTTCATTTTTAATCTACAAAGATTTGTCATTTCCATGCAACAAAATTTCCTTCTAGACAAGCTCCCAGTCAAACCAAAATTATATAAAAAACTATCCCTATCGAAAGGTCCCTAAATTTATTGAAATTATAATATATCCTAACCAAAATTATATAAAAGACTATCCCTAACATTTCGATAACCTTATCCCTAAATTTATTGAAATCATAATATATCCTAATCTTTAGGTTAATAACATGTTCAAATTTGTAAACTTTTTATCGTGTAATAATTAATTAATTATGAATAAATATTATTACTTAATTGTTGGCAACAATTTACCCATACATTTCTATGATTATACCCCTACCCTTACATGTTAAGATCAATAGAAAAAAATTTACATTTTTATATTAACACTCTAGAAAGCTTTTTGCTTAGTATTCTTCTAGTGCCTTCCCTTCGATCTGCTTGTTTGGTCTCTTATCTTCCTATTTCCTTGTCCGATATTCTTTAGCTTCAATCCCACCACCGTGGCGGTTGTTTGGTTTGTTAGGAATGACATGTATGCTTTCCAAAATCGAATCAATATCTTGGAGTATAGAATATAAAAAGATTGGTATAACATTGCCGTAAAAGTGGAAAATTTTGGTGCCACGGTGGCGAATCGTGTCAACAAACTTTCTTATCTTTTTCATATTCCCAAGTGGCCAATGTAATATCATTATTTCTATAGAGGAAAAATAAATGTATTAAAAATGTAAACAGTTAATACAATCATGATTTGGTTTGATTTAAAAAAAAAGTGTATCAAATTTGTATGTTTGTGGTTTTTGGCAAAATAATATAATTGTTTTTCTAATAAATATTAGCATAGATTTATTTTAAACCTAGATTTATCAAGCATCGAGAGGGATCCAATTTCTTAATTGATAGATCTGGGTTTAAAATGGATCTATGCTTGTTTAATTTTTTATCTTTTTATTTTTAGTCGATGTGTAATTTATATTTTTCATTTTTTATGTTTTTTTTTTTTTTTAATATTTTTTATTTTTTATTTATGTCGGCTACCATAATGTGACTAACGTGACAGGATCTCCCCCATACTGGACTGGAGAGCACCTCACTTCTCTCGGTGCAATAAGGTAAGCATAGCCACCTTTCTAAAACTTGATACCTTTAAAAATGATTCTCAATTCAAATCCTTACCCCCATTTTGAGTTTTGAAGGATCATTCCTTACCCTTTAAAGGGAAATTCTAACAACAAGTATAAGAATTCTATTACATTGAAAGGCTAATATCCATGTAGGCTCCATTATTCTTTCCTTAAAAGAAGAGAAAGAGAATGTGGAATGTTTTCATTGTGTTTTATAACTAGGTATTTTATAGATAAATCCATATTTTGTGGAGGTAAATATGCATACTTGCTCATAAGTTTTTAACTAAAATAACTCAATAAGTTATATTAAAAAAATAGGAAATTCTCATCCAGATCCATAGTAATTCTTATTGAAACTTGTGAAATATATATATTTTTATTGGGGGTTCTACGCATTCCAAAAACAACATCTAGGTAAATGAGGCTAGAGTACGACATGTACTCCTAACTTAAAGGGACTCTCTCGAACTTGAACACGTGTCCTTGATAGTGATTTTATATGCATTTGAAGGATGATTGAAGTTGAGGGTTCATTGGATCATTTAAATGTCAACCCACTTTCTAATTACCTTGTGGAGATGATTCATGATGCTAATCTTATTGATGTTCTTTCTGGTCATCTTCGACCCACCTAGCTTAACAGGGGAGCGGGGGATGCAGGTATTTCTAAAAAGCTCGATCGGTTTCTTTTTGTTGGTAGATTAGTTGATTCTATTGGGGGATTATGTTATTGGATGATATATGCTGGTCATTCTACAAATTCACGGAGGTAAGCAAAATATTTGATACCCCTTTAAATTCAATCAATGATGGTTCGAGGAAAGTGATTTAAAAGAAATCATTACAAAGAAGTGGAACACCTTCGTCTCTGTTGGAGAGGATTCTAAGATGGATAGTCTTGTAAAAATTTTAAAATCCATTAAGGAGGTCGTCATTGATTGGGAAACAAAGAAAAAGAAAGACTTTAAAAAGGAATTTTGTGATATTGATAGTATCCAATCTTTCTTCACACAAAATCTATACGCATGTTTGAAGCCAGAAGAAAAAAGTTATATTAGTGACTAGAAGAGAGGAAGCATGATTTTTTTTTATGGAAGAAGAAAGTTGGAGGCTCAAAAGCTGTGGGATATGGGTTGCTAGTGGTTACCAAAATAAAATAAAAAATCCACCGTTATGCTAAGGGTAGGAGAAATTCAAATGCTTTATGGGATCTTTGTATGAATGTTGGAATTGACCTAAGTTCTCATCAAGAATTGGAGAAAGGGGCCAAAGAGCATTTTTAGAATATGTTCATAGATTCAGGTCAAAATTCCATTCTTAGCCAAATGGACATTATTCAATGCTAGGCTCAGATTTTTTTTGAGGAGGGTTTGAAAGTTTATGAGCCAGTTTTGATGCAAGAGATGATAATGATGCTCAAAGGTTTTGATAAATCTAAAAGTTCAGGGATGGATAGATGTCCTGTTGAGTTTTTTCTTGAATTCTGGGATTTGATGGGCCCTGACCTACTTGATGTTGTCGAAGAATCCAAAAGGAAAGAATTTGTAAGTGGAGAGTTAAATGCTACCATTTTTACCCTTGTTCCCAAGAAATATAAACCTAGTTCGTTCAAAGACTTTCGTCCAATTTATTTATGCAATCTGATCTATAAGGTCATCTTGAAGGTTATTTCCTCCAGGTTGAAACTAGTCCTTTCAAATTTCCTTTCAAATTTCCTTTCAAAAGAACAATTTGGGTTTCTTAAGAATCAACAAATCTTTGATGTAGTGGGAGTTTCCCAAGAATGTATGCATTCCATATAAAAATATGAAGGTTGCGATTGTTAAGGTATACCTTGTAAGAGCCTATGACAAGGTTGATAATTGGGTTTTTTTAAGGCTCATTATTCTTCATATTTTCAGGTATACATTGTAAACATTTGTGGTGTTGAGTTTTTGGTGTTGGTTTATGGTCTTCTGTTTTAAAGGAAAAGTATCTTCAAAATGAAACCATTGTTGATTGTATTCACAGTGACTCCTATTGCCAAAAAGGCTCAAATTGTTAGTTATATATTCTTAGTTCTGTAAGGTTGTTAAAGGACTAGCTTATGTGCAAGCTAGGAAATGGGTTGCAAATAAAAGTTGGCGGCGACCCGATATTTGGTGGCTCTTCTTCCTCCTTCTTGTCGGACCAGCTTCTTATTGAGCTTAGGTCTTGTGGTATTGTCGTGTTGGGACAGGTTTATGATTCAGGTACTATGTTCTAGGGTGATTATAGGTGGAAAATGTGGTGGTGCTTAACCTTCCTATTCATTTTCATGATGAGTGGAATAGTTATGTATTTTGGATATGTAGGATTGGTTCTTTCTTATATGAGGAGGAGGATAAGTTATTATGGTCCTGGAATGTTGACTTTGGCATTTTGAATGCAAAATGTGCTTATTATGCTATTACTGCTAGCAAATGGGCGAATCAGGACATCTCGTGGCAACAAATTCTTTGGAATTGGAAATGCACTGTCAAGTTGATTTGATTTTGTTGGTTGGTTTTGGAAAACAAAGTTCTCTCTTGGGATAATATAAAAAAAGAGATTGGTAGGGTATGGGTTTATGCTGTCTCTGTCGAAAATATGAGTCTTAGGATTTAAACAAGCAACACATTTAAGATAAGTACACCATATTTACATGGAAAACTGAAAACTTGGAAAAACCACCATAATATATCTCTTATCTCCCTTGACCTAAACTGGCCAAGTCGAGCCAAGTGAGCTAGCCACCACTCACCTCTAGGCCACTTTACAATGGAGCCTCCTAAATCCTTATAAATCCTTCCTTACATGCAATCCCATGGGACACCAAATACCATGGAAAAATACCATTGGCCACCAAATACTATGGGCCCAAAAACATGTGCTAGACCTAAACCACCTTTGACACATTCCCAAGTCAAGGTTAGCCCTAACAATCCCCCATTTAAATTGACTTGGAGTAAACACCAACCCCCTCAAAGTTTTATCAAGGAATCTCACATACACCCGCTTATCACCTAGGTCTATCTGCCAACTTTATTGGTGATTTACCATGGGTTTGCATGCCTTCCCAGGTCATACAACCATATTCCCATTTACATGAAAAATTATCCATTTTTTTCTTCATGTGTCTTCATGGTGACTTCACCATCACCATCCATTGCTACATCTTCTCATGTTTCTATGCTTTATTCCTTGTTCGTTTTCGTCCATGCTCCTTTTATACCTGCATCCAACCATGTCATTGACGTCCATATAAAAATAATCCATCTATCGAATTACATGGGTCCTCAGCTGTTGTAACCACCAGTTCTCTAGGAATTCTCTTCACATACATGGTTCATCAATCTTGGTCTGAAAACTGAGATTAAACCATCTCACATTCCTCCTGCAATTGAAGACTCAACTTCTCCAATTTCACATCATGCTAGGTTACGAGTACACCTTCCACCGTCATACATATCACAGTGGTTCATTCCACCCTTGATGCAACATTCCTTCTAGGCGTATAAGAGGGATACCTTATGCTTCTAGCACCCGAGGAAATTACATTCTAACTAGGAAACCAAAAATAATGTTAGGGTGTTGGGTACAACCAAACATGCACCCCACAATTAATTCAAAAAACTAGGTACAACACAACGAGCACAAATATATGCCAACCATGGTTCTGATACTAGTTCTTGGGATGTAAACGAGCATATCATAATAATAATATGCGATAAAATCATAAGCACAAGCAACCATTAAAGATAGAAACGCCATATTTACGTGGAAAACCCAAAACCGGGAAAAACCACCATAATAGATATATTATATCCTGATCCAAGAGGGTCATCTCATAGTCAATCGAATTTAAAGTCTTCAAATTTTAAATTAAATCTTATAAGGTGAAAGATCTCATCAATATCTTTTCAGCAACAATTATTGATGTTGGAAGTTTCGAGGGTTTTGGTTCAATTGACAAAAATATGGTAATTGGGAAAATAAAATGTTTTATAAAATTTTGTAGTCTATAGTCTATGGGACTTGAACCCAACACCTACAAGTCCTCCCAAGCCTTCGTGAAGTCATGCTAGCCATGTTTCCTACTAATGATCCTTGATATGTATCGCTGAAACATTATATTTAACTTTGTTATGGATTAAGTTGTGAAAAAATGGGGGGCTTAACCCTTGACCCCATGGCCAACACTTATATCTATGTTATATAATGTATTCAAACCAAGACCAGAATAGACCAGAATATATGCCGACATGTATAACATACCACTAAACTATAGTGCCAAACCATATCACGTCACAACAAGCCATAGTCCACATATAATATATCAAGCCACCGTTTCAAACAACCATAGTCCACCAATACATATGTTAACAAAACCATGTAATGGGGAGAGGTCCTCGGGATTAAACCCACGACCTCCTCCCCAACTGCCAACAACTTCAACCAACGCGCAAAGGCACACATTGTTTAGAGACATGGTGGAAATATGTTAAGAGTTTGTCGGTAGAGATAATGGGGCCTAAAAGGGCGCATGGCCTTCCAGCCCGTGCCACTTAACCACCTCAAAACTACGCTTGGGCATAGATTTCGAGACATAGTTCGGGGTTAACAGATCCATTTGCACAAAAACCAAGGCCATTATAAGGCACACTTCCCAAGGTAGTTGAACACAAAGTTCGAGGAAGTTTTGGAATGGATACCAAGGTGGAATCTGTCCATAGTTCGTATAGTTTGTCTTTTGTGCGGAATTTTTGTCTCAAATTGAGAGGAGGCCTCAAGCAAAGGTATTCGAGTTTATACTCATTTTTCTTGATTTTTCGAGAGGAATGCAGTGGCGTAGTCTGTTTTTGTGTCTAGTTGACAGAATTCCGAAGTGACTCCATAAACTCATTTTGTAAGCTTTTGAAGACTCATAAGATCGACCTTACCATTGGAAGTTTCCCAGAGATGTGGCCCAGGAGGGGTGAACTCCATTATCAGTTGTTGTCTTCATTTTATGGTTGAATATCTCCTTTATTTGCTTATGTGATTGATTTTAAGCATTGAAATTTTCATCTTTTAATCTTGTTTATGATTAATGAACATATCAATTTCAAATGCAAACTAATGGTTAAAAAATATCCTGAATATTTTCAGATTAATTTTGGTATCATAGTAGCTTAACCATTGCATTATGAGTTTATGTTAACAAGATCCAGGATAAAGCGAGATGAAGGTGTACTTGAAGCTTTTAATCCAGAGATTGGACATGCACATCAAAGAGAGAAAATGACAGATGAAGACTACCGAGGAGAAGATGAGAAGGCCTTCCGCAAGGCTTTCTATCAGATGGCAGACAAAGTAGAAAAGACGTTTGAAGATTATCAAGAGAGATTGGAAAAGAAGAAAACGAAGAAGGAGAAAGCAAAGGATAATGCTTGGGGAAAAGGAAAAGACCCTTCTGAACCTTCTTCTCCATCTTCTTCTTCTTCTTCTTGTGAAAGCTCTGGTGCTGCTTCTTCAAATCCAAAGAAACAACCTAAGAAGGATAAGTCCGATTTACCTTATTTAAAACGTGATATTAAGTTTGAATTTCCCACATATAATGGTGAACTTAACGAGAAAAACTAGATGATTGGATCATGCAGATTGAGGTGTATTGCAGGATTCAGAAGCTTGCAGATGACAAGGAAAATTTCCAGTTGGCTACTTTCCATCTTGGAGGTACTGCACTCATCTGGTGGGAAAGTAAGATGCATGAAGACCTCCTTAGAAAAGGTAAAATTATTTCTTCATGGTATGAATTTACTGCTTCGTTAAAAATAAAAAATAAAATCCTTTAGGCCACATACAACAAGCCATGATGGATTGGAAAAACTTAAGGCAAGGTAAAGGTCAAAATGTACAAGAGTACACTCGAGAATTTAGAAAAAGAGCTTTGATTTTGGGCATACCTCTTTATACTCAGGAAACTCTCTCAAATTTATTAGAGGATTACATAGTTATTTGCGTCATACAATACTTATGTTTAATCCTACTAACCTTGACGAGGTATGTGTGCAAGCTACGCACATTGAATCTAAAGCAAAGATTGTTCATGATGTTCCTTCCGCTGAATCTAATCCAGACAAAATAAGGCAAGGCAAAAGGGAAAGGAAAGCATATAGCTACCGCGAATAAAGGGGATGCAAAGCTTTCATGTTCGCATTGCCAAAAATATGGGCATGATGATGAACATTGTTGGAAGCTACATCCAGAACTGAAACCGAAGTGATTCAAGGATCGGAAGGGGAAGCAAACAACCATGGTTATCGTTGACGACCTTGGATCAGATTTCGAGAATGAATTAAATATAGCAATCGTAGCTGTGAAAGGTAAATTTATTGTTTGTAATGATTCTAACATTGGTTCTTCATGTGCTTCTACTTCTAAATATCATGTCAGTTCTAAGGATAAAATGAATGCATTGTTTCATATAAGGGTGATTACAAAAATAAATAAGATCGACACACTCATAGATTGTGGATCTCAAGCTAATCTCATTTCAGAAGTAGTTAAGCAATTGGGATTAACAACAAAACCACACAAGAAACCTTATCCATTAGGTTGGGTATGTAAAGATAAAAGGTTACAAGTAACAAAACAATGTGATCTAAAGTTTGCAAGTATATCTAATTTTGTAGATGAGGTTGAATTTGATGTGGTCCCACTAGATATCTGCGGAATTGTGTTGGGTAGTCCGCACTTATATGATCGAAAGGCAATCTTCTATCGAGAACATAATCAGTATAACTTGTTTAAATAAGGAATTGAGTACATAGTGCATTCACATGCATTTAAAAATGACAAATCATTTGGCACTACACAACAATTAAAAAGGGTTGTTAATGCGAGTCGAAATTTGGCATTTATGTCTATGTAATGTAAGGAGAAAAAGAATCCTAAGCATGAAAAGGAAGTGCAATTTCACTACAATGCACTTGTTTTGATTGATAGTGGTCACATGATATGGGTACAATTTCTTTCAAATGTTCAATGTTGATAATCAATTTATTACTGTTCAACAGTATATGGCTTGTTCCTACAATATTGAATGAAGATTTTGTGGAAAAAGGGATTACTGTACTTAACAATGTCAGTGCAGTGTTGATTCTTGTTATGTTGAGTCAAATTTACAAGTTCCAGGAAGAATGGACAAGTGATACATGACATTGGAGACAAATATGTCCTCACTTTAATTCTGAATGATTCAGGATTTTGGTGGTCCAAAAGCTTCCTAGTGGGAAGGTATGATTCAAGAGGATCATCTCATAGTAGATCGAATTTAAAGTCTCCAAAATGAAATTAAATCTTACACGGTGAAAGAGCTCGTCAAGATATTTCTGGCAATGCTTGTTTCATGGAAAAAGACCTTCGGATGCAAAAGTTAGTGATGTTGGAAGTTTCGACATTTTTGGTTAAATTGACAAAAATATGGTAATTGGGAAAATGAAATGTTTTATAAAAAATTTGTAGTCTATGGAATTTGAACCCAACACCTATAAGCCCACCCAAGCCTTCATGAAGTCATACTAGCCATCTTTCCCACCAGTGATCCTTGGTATGTATAGCTGAAACATTAGATTTAATTTGGTTATGGATTAAGTTTTGAAATAATAATATTAATTTGTGAAATTTTAATTATCGTGTTTGGATAAAATGATTGCATTAATGTGTTATACCATCGAATTATACATTCATTCATTGTAACAATGCAAATCATCGATATATTTAATAAACAATGTAACATTCTACAACATTGGAAAATGAACTATCAATTCCATAAGCACAACAAATAATTAATACCACAAAATTTGATTTTTTTTGCATTGGCTGCTTGAGGGCTCGCGGCCTTTGAAGCTGAGCGCGCGCGAGGGCTAGGGTTCCTGGCAGCTATGGCCGCCACTGGGGGTGAGGAGCTCCTTCCTCCCCCCCTTCTCGCAGAGTTGGACGCGTTTCGGAGACTAGTTGCAAGCGGAGGGAAGAGATCAGCACCTCCTGTGATCCCTAAATTCATCAAAAAACTCGCTGATATTCCTGAAATCGCCCTGCCAGAGTCATCCTCGGTTAAGATTTCCTTGGCTCTATCTGAAAGAGGTTTGGTTGGCCAATTCATGGGTCTCTAGCCATCAGCAAAGACTACCGACGACTGGATCCAGAGAAATTGGAAGCCGCATCTAAATCATGGAGTCACCTGCTACCCCCTGAGCAGTGGCTACTTTCTCTTTGAATTTATTGACAAGGAGGATAAAGATCTCATTTTCTGGAACGGCCCATACTTCATGGGATCCCAAGGGCTGTATCTTAATCGCTAGACCCCAGATTTTGACCCCTCGGTGGATCTGCCTAAGGAGGTGTCGGTCTGGGTCAGGCTTCCCAATTTGCCGATCCATTGCTGGAACTTAAAAGCACTACAGAAGATCGGAAATGGAATAGGAACGTTCGTGGACAAGGCAGACAACAAGAACATCTACAACTGTGCCAGGATTTGTGTGGAGGTGAACCTCGAAGCAGGCCTACCAGAGGTAGTGAAGCTTAAGGTGGGCACTTGGACCCACTTCCAGAAAGTGGACTATGAACATCTTCCGTTCAAATGCAGACTCTGCCAAGAGCATGGGCATTTTCAGAGGAATTGCCCAAAAAACCAACCCCCGGACAAAGAAGAATCTGAAGGATGGCATAAGGTTAAGAGAAGCAAGCCAGCCTCTAAACCCAAAGAGCCAAGACCAGATCACACGCAGAACCAGCCATAGGCAAATGTGAATCCGCCAAAGGAGCCCCAGGCAAAAGATATAAATCCCCCAAAGGAACCGGAAAAGGAATGCATAGAGATAGCATCTCAATCAGCAGCTTCTTCAGAAAGCCCAGCCAGGAAAAATAACGACCCAATAGCAAAAGAAGCACTGAAATCGGACGAAGAAAATATCACTTTAGATTCTGAAACTGGAGCTGAATCAGATGGGGGGGCCACGGAGACCAGCAGCTTGGTAGGAACTCCTGAAAGGAACCCAAGAGGAAGGAAGCCAGACCGCAAAAAACGTGAGGAAAAATCGTATAGAGATGTAACGGCAGGAGTCCAGCAAACCATTCCGGACATGATAGAAACCAGATCCTCAAAGAAAGGCAGGGCTCCGAAAAGAGCCACCCCCCCCTCCTTCTGATCCTAATGCTGTTCGTCTCTTGGAATTGCAGAGGGATGGGAAGCAAGACCAAAGAAGAAGCAATCAAAGATCTTGTCCGAATGAATTCCCCAGAGATACTTCTGATCCAGGGGACGAAGATGGAGGCGCCTAAGACCATCCAGGCCATCAAAAAGTTTTGGAAAAAAGGAGAAGGAAGAGCAATCAGCTCTAGGGGAGCCTTAGGAGGGATAGCTACCTTCTGGAACTCCTCCATGTTTGATTTGCTCGAGGATTATGGCACCACCCATTGGATTTTTACAAAATTGCAGCATCGGGACTCGGGGCAGCAGATCTACCTGTTCAACATCTACGCCCCAGTCCTCCTGTCAGAAAAGAGAGAATGCTGGGACTCGCTGAAACTGTTCCTTTCAGCAAATCAACACAACAATCTGGTGCTCGCAGGAGATATGAATGTAACCCTGGCGCTCTCGGAAAAGAAAGGAGGCTCCCCCGTAAGAGATTCGGCGCGGGAGTGGGTTGAAGACATCATTACAGGCTGGGATCTGGAAGATATCAAACCCCGCAGAGGCAAATTCACGTGGACTAATAAAAGAATTGGTTCGGGCCATATTGCTGCTCGCCTGGATCGGTTCTTGATTCACTCGTCCTTCCTAACGATTGGTCTCCTTGCCAACTCAAAAATCCTGCCGGTCTGCACCTTTGACCTCAAGCCTATCTCTTTGGCGCTGACCACCGAGGAAAAGTTGGGCCCCATTCCCTTCCGTTTCAGCCCACTCTGGGTTTCTATGGAAGGTTTCTCAGATTTGGTTTCAGAAACGTGGAGGAAGACAGTCACTGGCTCGCTGTTCTACATATGGGAGGAGAAATTAAGACGACTTAAAGTGGCTCTGAAATCCTGGGCAAAGTCCTAGCCCTCTCCCATCTCGGAAAGACTGCAAGCTCAACGTGCTCTTGGAAACCACCAGATTCTCATGGAGGAGTCCACGATCACCCCGGAGCTGCTAAACGAGGAAATCGACCTCCAAAAGGCTCTTCATTCAGCGCTGAGAAGGGAGGAGCAGTACTGGAGAATTAAAGCGCGCTGTCTTTGGCTGCAAGAGGGCGATAAAAATACCTCCTTCTTTCATAAACAGGCAGAAGCACGGAAAAATCAAAATAACATTAGAGAAATTCATTTCCAGGATCACGTGAACAGCAACTTTGAAGAGATAAAGAACGCGGCCCACTCCTTTTTTAAAGATCTGTTCACAGAAGACGTGGACACGCCCCCTCTCCTGGATCGATACCCTCTTTCTGAGATCCCCATGCTAATCAACGATGAAGAAAATTGCAGGTTAACGGCATCAATCTCGACTGAGGGGATAAGAGAAGCTATTCAAGGTGTGAACCCGGACAAAGCTCCCGGGCCAGATGGATTCACGGCAAGATTCTTCATAGCCTATTGGGACATCATTCAGAAAGATCTGATCAAAATGGTGAGGAAATCCCAGAACTGTAGTAAAATAGGTGGGAGCACAAATTCCTCTTTCCTGGCACTAATTCCTAAAGAAAAAGGAGCCCTAAACTTCTCCAGATTCCGGCCCATCTCACTCTGCAACACTAGTTATAAAATCATCAGCAAAGTAATCGCAAACAGACTAAAAAAAATTCTTCCAAGGATCATCCCGGAGAACCAGGGGGGCTTCATTCAGGGCAGACAAATCCAGGACAACATCATCTTGGTTTAAGAGGCGATCCACTCCAGCTGTCAATGAAAAGAAAAAGGTATGATCATAAAGCTTGACCTTGCTAATGCTTTTGACAGAGTTCGCTTAAGTTTCCTGTTTGCTGTTATGGAAAAAATGGGTTTCCATTCTCAGTTAGTAAACTGGATCAAAGCTTGCATTTCGGAGCCCTGGATTGCCCCTTTAGTGAACGGGAGACCGGCCAACTTCTTTCAAGCAACCAGGGGTTTAAGGCAGGGATGCCCTCTATCCCCCCTGCTTTATGTGATCCAAGCCTCGGTTCTCAGCTTCCAGCTTGTCAAGAGAATCCAGCCGCAATCTCTACTGGGGCTGTCTATCTCTCCCAGAGTGAAGAGAATGAACCATGCCCAGTTCGCTGATGATACCCTCCTCATGGGCCGGGCAAACCTCTCCACGGCCAGATCCTTCAAGAATGAGTTGGATGCCTACACAGAGGCTTCTGGAAGTGAAATCAGCTTGAGGAAAAGCAAAATCTATAGCTGGAACTGCCCTCCTATCGAGATGACTGAGATCTCTAGAACGCTGAACATGGATGGGACCTCCTGGTGGGATTCCATAAAATATCTCGAAATTCCTCTAGTGAAAACAGCCCCTAGAAAGAGCCTTTGGATGCCCCTGCTTGAAAAACTCAAGAGTAAGATCAGGCCTTGGGGGGCCTCATGGCTGAACAAAGCTAGTAAATTAGTTCTTATAAACTCAGTTTTAGCCTCACTGCCGGTCTACCAAGCCTCGCTCATCTTAGCCCCTAAAGGAATTGCGCTAGAAATTGACAAGCTTTTGAAAAATTTCCTCTGGGAAGGGGGAAGGAATGAGGGAAGGAAAATGCATTTAGTAAGCTGGAACAAAGTCAAAGCCCCAAAATGGGAAGGAGGGCTGCAAATCAGAGATGTGGCCACTCAGAATTTAGCCATGGGAGGCAAGATCCTTTGGAAAATGGTCAGAGGGAAAACCACTTGGAGCTCCAAAGCATTGAGAACAAAGTACTTCAGAGGCCACAAAGAAAGGTGCCTGGACCACCCCCCAAGGACGAGAAAAGGCTCCCCTATCCTCTCCCTTTGTCTTAAGTCCCTAAACATGATCTCTTCCAACCTTACTTAGATTCCGGGAAATGGCGCCAAAATAAAATTTTGGGAAGACTCTATTCTAGGACAGCCTCCTCTTAATGGCTCGGATGGTTTGGAGAACATCAAAAACTGGCTTCACTCAAACAACAAATTCTCCCTTTGGGATCTATCTAGGTGGGGGCCGGATGACAGTTGGCTCGAGTGGGACCTGGGCCCTGTCCCACCTCCTCTTGAGCTAGAAGCCCGCTCTCTTCTAGTTGCTCTTCAAGGCCTCTCCCCAACTACAACTAAGCTGAAAGACAAAAGAGGCTAGGGTTCTTCCTCCGATAGGTACTCAGCTGCTGCTGGTTATGCAGTCCTTAAAGCCATTCCGTGGGCTGCTCCGGATCCCTTGGTGTGGAGAAACCTGTGGCTTCACCCCTCCCTCCCCAAGATCAATCTGTTTTGTTGGTCTCTTCTGCATAACAGCATTTTAACCTGGGATAATCTCCTTAAAAGAGGTTGGGAGGGTCCCTCGAGATGCCCTCTCTGTGCCAGCCATGAAGAAAACTTGCTTCACTTGTTTCTGCAGTGCTCTTTTGCAATTGATCTCTGGAACATTCTCCTTGATCAGCTGAACTTGATTCCCCCCTCTTCCATCTTCTCCCTCTTTGCTTATTGGACTGACTTAGCCCCCTTCCCTCTCTCCAGATTGAAGCTAATCAAATTGTGCTGGATGTGGATTCCCAAAATCTTCTGCTGGAAAGTTTGGTTGGAAAGAAATAACAGAGTTTTTCGGGACAAAGCAGGTACTCCGGCCCAAGTTGCCACTAAAGTGAAAGCCTTGATAGGAGAGCTGGTTTCCTCAAATCCAAATCTTACCAATGAATCCACGCCAGACCATAAGGAGCACAGCTGGTTCCATCAGATAGACCCCTCCATTCTCAACAGAATCAAGCTCTCGGCGAAGCACCATGAGCCTTGGGAAATTAGATTAGATGAGCAGGAGTTTATTAAATGGAGATCCGCTCTGAATGAGCACATTCTACAAGCAGACGAGGCCTCGAAGGAAATCCAGGGCTTGCAGGAAGTGGAGGAGTCATAATTGATGTTACCGGGAGGATCATCCTCAATTTCTCCTGGGGACTAGGCAAAAAAACAAATAATGCTGCCAAAATCCTTGCCATCTGGCAGGGTATCACTCAGGCTAGAGCGCTCTCCATCAAGAATCTCGCTATAATAAGTGACTCCCAAATCACCATCCAGGCACTCATTCTGAAGAAGGCACCAAACAATATGGAGCTGACCCACATCTACAGGAAAGTCTCACTCAAAATAAAAGAATTTGAAGAGGTGAAATTCTTCCACGTCCTCCGTCATCTCAACCATTTAGCCGATTATGAAGCGAACTTGGGAGTCAAGCTGAACAAAGGAGAACTTAGTCTAAATGGATCCATCATTCACATGACCATTCCTTAGTAAGAGCGATTCTGTCCTTTCCAGCTCTGTACAGGAATTTAAATGAGAACTCGTGCTCCTTAAGCTCAGTACTGGCGAATATCTTGAGGATCGATTTGTACAAATCTCAGGAGTAAATCAAATTTGCAGCAGAGCTGGTATCATGACCACGATCCTCTTGTACTGGGTCTGTTTCCAATGGAACTGGCCTCCAATAGACGCCCTCAAGGAAGATCCTCCTCCAGCAAGGTAAATCGCCTTTTCAGTAAAGGAAATCTCATGGAATTGCTGTGATTCATCCCTCTTTTCAGATGAAGCCAAATACTCGAGCCTATATCAGGCAGCAACCTCCTTTCATCTCCATCATCTCTGTTTTTCTCTGAAGGAAGCGCTGAGCTACTCTCAGATCGTGAGCAAAGAAATTGGTAGGAAGCAGCGATATGGCCTCCAGCTCGTCCTCCCTTGAATCGCGCCTTTCTCAACTCCAGGCTGACCTCAACGAGCTAAAGTCTGCATTCAGCAAAGTGGAGAGCAAGCAAGTCAGGATGCAGGCTCTTGGAACAAGCAGATGGGACAGCATGAACATGGAACTAAAAGAATTGAGGGACAAAATCTATGATGATAAGCTGAAAAATATAAAGGATCTGGCTGAGGCCGCTGGTGGAATTGGATCCCGGCTGACAGAGCTGGAAAAGAAGGTTGCAGAATTGGTCAAAGAGAAGGGAAAGGTGTCAAAACCAAAACACTGACTTTCTTCTTCTCAGCTTACATGTTTTCTCTGGTTTCAAGTTCTGTTCACAAGTTTAGTCTCCTCTATCTGTTTACTACCTCTTCTGTTCATGTTCATCTCTCTAAGTATCTATTTTCTTCTCCAGATCTTTTGTTAAGGGCGCAATCAATAGAATGCAGCCTGTTTATCTGGAATCCAAGCTTATGATAGATTAGTTTTCTGGTTGTAAAGCCCCTGGCAGCTGGTTTTCCAGTCGATAATTAAAAAAGCCCCATAACCGTTTTAGTAAAAAAAAAAAAACATTGGAAAATGAACTATTATAAAGAAATCCATTTTATTATATACGAATGAGAGATCCTTCATCATACGAAATGGAATAGCATAAAGATCCTTGATAATCAAAATGTCAATATGTAAGTGTTACACTTATTGGTAACTTGTCACCATCCAATTGGGACAATGTGTCTAGTTCATTAAACCAAATGAATGATTTTCACGTGCAAACACTTCAAAGCATACAATTGGTAGTAACATTCAATTATATTGATTTTCATTCTCCACTTGCACTGTTGTCATTGCACAATTTTTTTACGTATCTCATTTCCTTATCAAATGAAGGTAATATTGTATTTGGGTTATTTGGTCAAATGTTTTGTTGAGTGGTTTGATTTTGTTCTTTCTCTTCATTTTTCATCTACAAACATAGATATGAAGTGCTATGAGTATATCTACATTTCGAATACAATATAAATGATTGTGTAAATAGAAAAGCATACGATAGCAAGAAGTTATTCATAATCAATACACATTCTTTCAAAGTCAATCATCATGTCATCTCTTAACAACTCTTCTATTGGCTCCACTTCATACATTGTTTTTCAAAATTTTTATACACCATGTAAACGCATTGATATAATTAGTATACAGATTCCATATTGTTTCATATATTAGAAAATGAGGGAACTAAAACAACATAACTACTTACAAATTGCACAATTAACCTTTGGTACTCCAACATATATTCACAACCCATAACCCAATGTCAATCAATTCTTCAAATGGCTCTTATTTGTTTGTTAGCACTTGTTAGAAGACATCCATGGATGAATGTAAATTAATTAAAATATAAATGTCACAACAAGTATTAAATCTTAAGGAAAACACAAGTAGTCACAAACTTTGCAACTAGCCATTTTCGTCCATGTTGTCCTATTTTAGGTGTTGAATAGGTTCCATTTTTTTCTTTTATGCAACAAAACATTTGAAAATTAGTATTTTATGTGATAATTAAACTCTTTATACACAAAAGAAAAAATCAATGATTACATACATTTGATGCATGCTGTTGTTGGGATGGCTCTTATTGCAATGCATTTATGTTCTTTTCTTTGATCATCTCCTTATACATGTTTTTGGACATCCCTATGAGCATGTTTCAAATATCACCTCATTGATCTTTGGAATTTTCAAAATCTTCTTGCAAAATGAAAAGCATAGAAAACTTTTAATATTTATATGAAATTAATTACTCCCTTTCCTCGTGGTTGAGCGCTCTCTCTAGTGTTAGATCTTGGAACTCTAAAAAGTTTGAATTTTAGTGAAAGTTCCATCAATGACATAATCAATAGGTCGGACCCTTCTATCAATGCCTTGGCATATTTGGTTTTCATTAATGAACTAGAGGAAAACTAGGGAATCAGGATGAACCTAAGGTAAACTAGGTTCAGCTAAAGTCTTGAACAGTTAGATATGCAAATATGTGATAGTTTTAAGACATGTGTTAGGTGTCTAGGGTTCCTAAACATAGTCACAATTTTCATATTATAGGAAATCTAGGGTCTAAAATGATTCCTATAAGAAAACGAGGCATCATATTTTTTTGATGAGTTGGAATTCAAGAACCAGTAGAATTTCAATAAAATGATTCAACTATAATTGTTCACTTGATATATTTGTCATTAAAAAAACAACTTTTTATTTTGTATTTTCAACATATATCCCTCGGTTTTTACTCAAATTTTGAGCGGGAGAATTCCTTGGATGTGGAATTAAATTTTGCATCCAACGAGTGCTTCCGCTTTAAATTTGAGAAAAACACAAGGAGATATGTTGAAAATACGAACAAAAAAGTAGTTTTTTTCTTTCTTCCTCCAAAATTAATAAATATTATTTTTATTATTTTCCATAGGAAACCCATTTTAGACCCAAATTTCCTCTAATTTGAAGCAACTATGAGGAAGTAGCCAATGTCAAGATGGAATGTCAGGAACAACACAATCAACAACGTCCAACATTGAGTCATGGATCAAAATTATGAAAACATAAAAACCTTCTTTAAATTAAAATGTTAGATAAATAATGCTAAAATTATAAGAGCTACACTAATGTTGTTATGAATCTTTAACATTAATTGTTTGGGAATTTTTCACAAATTTTTATTTTCAATCTCTTCGTCAATCAAAGTTGCCTCGATATGAGGCTAAATAAGAGGTCAAACTATTTGATTCGTGGAAATAAATCATCATATGAAATTCACATTTATGAGTTGGTAAAAATTTAGCTTAATTTTGGTTAAAACCTTACATTGATATAAGTTCATTGTAATAGAAAAATTCAATACGTTGATTACTAGAGTCCTTGCAACATGCAGCATGAGGCAGACTAATTATGTAGTATCATTAAATGTAATCTGCATGTTTTTTTCCATCATGAATGATGCACAATATTTTTCCATTATCTTGGCTTGATTATCTACTTTATTGAATCCTTCTTATTTAAAGCTTAAAACTAGAGTTTGGTATTAATGTTGACCTTTCCTTTGTATTTAAAGGATTATTGAAGAAGATTACCTATCAAAGGTTTCAAATCAACCTTTCTTCTTAACAATATTTCTAATGGAAGAACCTACTCCCAACTCTGTCTAGGATTGTTGATCGATCAATCTTTTTCCCATTTTTTCTTTTGAATTTTAGTCTTTTTAATTGGCATGGGTTATGTAGAGAATGAAATGAAGGTAGAAATATAAATGGAAACACACATAGAGATATTGTAGAGAGCATGATAAAAATAATAAAAACCCAAATTTAATTAATGGGAGATAGACTATAAAATGCAAAGCAATACAAATTAGCTAGAAAGGTGATAGTTTATCCCTAAAGAGAAATGTGTCGGATACGCTCATTTGCAGGAACACCATCACAAGAGGCTACAAGTGATTTAACATAAAGTATGATTCTCTAGGATTCAAAAACCCTAAAGATCCAAACCCTAACCTTATAAAATTATGTGGCAGAAGAAATGCAGGCCTTGAAGAAGCTAGTTGATACATCAACTTTCTGAGGCACAACTTTTACATACAAACTCTATTTAAGTTCTTTCTTGAACCATTACAAAAATTATTTCATGCGCAATTGTGTGGCTAATGTTTACTACCAAAAATGCAAGGAAAATTCCCAAAACACACACTAGAAGTTCATGTCATAAAAAACTATAATTTTTTCATAATGTGAAACCATTCTAAATTAGAAAAACAAATAAGTGGTCACTTGTATCCACCAAGATCTTAAATACTTTTATTTGAAATTGACAAATATTGTAATAATAAGAGCCACGAGGTGGCAGTGTCCCCGACATTGCGACATGTTGTAGCAAGAGCATCTAGAGTTGATTTTACAATTGGAAATAGCTTGTGTCAAACCTTTAAAATTAAAAAAGTTGTAAATGATTGGTTTGTCAATTTCTCATATCCTCTCTCATGGGTTTTCAATTATAATAATATGCATGAGGAAATCCATTAAGTTGGGAAAATAAGTATTCCTCAACTCCAAATGAAAATTAAGGAGTTTTACTATCAAACGAGAAAAAAAACTAATGGAGTAGGATTTTCATCTAAGAGATCGACTTTGGTATACTTAACCTTAAGAAACTTTCATATATCTTTTTTTCTTTCATGTGAGTTAGCAAGTTATGAAGAATTGTAGTGTTACAAGTATGGTGCTATTGAGACTGGATATATGCATATACATACCATTTTAAGATATTTTAATCCTTCATTCCATTTTGAATGTATAGTATAAAAATCATGAGAATTTCTAATTTGTTTAATAATACCAATTTTATTTTAACAATACTAATTTTCTTTTATATAGTAGGAGAAATGTTGAAGTGACTTTCCCAAGAGAACAAAAACTATTTTACTCAACCATTTGATCTATAACTATTTGTTCAAGAACCTTTTCTAATTACCTTCTTACAACTATATACTCTAAACCACAAGTTTATCGAACCTTTTCTATATATACATATAAGAAGCTTTCGTTTTACTTCTACCACTCTCTTGTTTCATTGTGCTTTATACAACCTTATACCCTCTTCACTTACTAAAAAATGCCACACCTGTCCTTCCATAGAAAAGATCAAATGCTACTATGAAGTTACCAAATATCCTGATCCACAAGGCTAACTTGCTAGGTTTGGGGAAAAAATTAGAAATATCTAGTCAAAACCATAGCTTCATCGATAGGGTAAGTTATTGATTTCCCCCCTAAGTGGGAGATATATTTTTTACAACTATGTAGCCTAAACCAACTTAAATAGTTATTGACTGTAAGCCCCTAGTGAGACCCTAGTCTCATCGCTATAATGAAGCGATAGAGAGAAATGAGTAATTATCTATTAAAATATTTATCCTATCATAAGGCCTTTGATAATCCAAAAAATGGATGATATCCCATAGACTCCAAAACCCTCCCAATTACTGAAAACGTTACCTAATTAATAATTAGGATTGATTTCACCCTTGAACACATGTCCAATAAACAATGTCCAATAACTTGAACACATGACCAATAAACAAAATCCAATGGCTTGTCAATTAGAATGTGTATTGAAAGTTCTTCCCATATGAATAAATGTTGAATGTATTCATAATTTCACACTTTGCTTCTACGTAGACACATGGGTGAACATTAACCTACATAAAATGAAATTAAAGATTGGACAATCGTCATATTCAACAAACAATGAAGAAAAAAATGAATTTCCCTTCATAATCAAGAGAAAAATTGGATAAGTAGAAAAAAGATTCCATGACGGCTGAGAAACCAAGTGATCATTTGGATTTTACAATGCCGAGGAAACTAATTGGCTGACTAAAACTGCATAAAAAAATCCTCTTTTAATTTTGTTTTTAGTTTTTTCGTTGATTTGAAAGATATGTAAACAAGAGTAGCTTCCCAAAATGACCATCTTACATGTGTTGAATATTTAATTTTCAAGAGTATGATGAATAAAATATTACTCACTTGAACTGTACTACATACATTCTAGAACAATCAATCCAATATCAACGAAATATCTCAAACTTGAAAACCTAACAAGTATTTTAGGGAGAAACTCAAAGACTAAAAAACGAACAAGTTGGGATCATGATGTAAATAACACTCTGCTACAAGAATCAATACATAGGAAATAACCTTCAAAAATTATGTTTAATGTTTCAACAAACTAAGTGCTAATAGTGATGAACACTTTATTCCCTATCGTGAAAGTCCTCACGAGTCACGAGTCACGAAATCTTTGAACTTCAAATTCTTCACAAAGCACTCATTTTAGAATGAAAATCCTGGAGATAACATACTTATTAAGTTCTTAGTTGCTTTATAACCATTGGTATATTGAAAAAAGTTGCTTTTTCACAGTTCTATAGCAATGCATTTAATCAAGGGTAAATAATGCAGGTAAATATTGTCATTCTACAGGTAAAACGATCAAAGTTATTGAGTTTGACCCAACTATTCCAATTTACAACACATTTTTTAATTATTGATATGCTTTACATCTCATAATTTCCCAATTTTAGATTCCAGGTAATGCAATATTTTTCCTTATTAGAAAGTACAACATACATTAAATAATTAAATAATAAATGTATGCAGGGATTTTTTTAGCCTTGCTTGAAATGAATGAAAAATGCGTGAAAAGCAAAACGGAAGACATGGGGGTAGGTGCATATAGATGACAAGTTTCGAGGCCAGATACTCTACTGATCCCAAGTACGTGGTGCTCCACAAATTTGCCTTGTTGTTGCACAGGTGGTAGGCAACGTGTCGATCCATTTCATTCCTTTTATTTACATTCCTTTAGACACCTCTGATACATTTGCGAGTTCGCTCCAAATTCAACTGTGAATTGTTTTGAGAGGAAAGCACGAAAGGAAGAAAGATTTGGGGGTATTATGCTTCAATGACGCATTCAACAGATCCCCTGGTAGTAGGAAGAGTGATAGGGGATGTTATTTATATGTTTGTGCCTTCTATGGACATGGCGGTTTACTATGGATCCAAGAAGGTCACTAATGGCTGCAAAATCAAGCCCTCTGCAACTGTGGACCGCCCAAATGTGCAAATAGCAAGCCGACACTTCGGCGACAGTCTCTATACTCTCGTACCCATTTTATGAATAATTAATTCTAGCATCCCTCATATTTTCTTTCACGTAATGAATAGATAGTTTTGTTATCTTTATCAGCTTTCAAACATGGGTTTTCTTCTTTGAATGCATGCATTTACATTGATCAGGGAATGGCAGACCCATATGCTCCTAGCCCTAGTGAACGGAACATGCAGGAATGGGTTCACAGGTGTAATTTATTCGCTCCCTTCTCCTCTCTTTAATTTATACACACAATACACAAAAAGAGATCCTTTAATGAGAAAGATTGTAAGGTAGATATCCTGTAATGAGAAAGATTGCAAGGTAGAGATCCTAGGGTTCATATATATCTCTAGTTTCAGTTTTCTTAAATTTGATATATCAGCGATTTGTTTTCAGTTTTCTTGAATTTGATATATTTCCCACCTGCGTTAAGCCAAATTTGCATGCTCAATCTTCACAACCTCTGAAAGTTCTTTAAATTCTCAACTGTAACCTTTGAAAGTTATTTAAATTCTCGACTTCATATTAGACTAGATGTACACATGTTTTTTACCTTGGTATTTATTCAAAAACAACCATCCCTTAAAAAACGAAAAACCCAAGATCAAAATGAGTTTTAACTGAGTTAAAATAGATTATTTGCCTTAGAATTGTTGTAAACAAGGACCCAATTTCCCATTATTCTTCTCTATTTCGTGCGTCCACTTACTAATTTATCTGGATGATGCAAGGCCAAACAGGATGCCTTGGCAAAGTTGCCAAGCAAGCAACTGGTCTTCCTCGTCCTTCTAAGTCTATAGTTCAAAAGAAAGCAACCAAACAACAAAGCCAACGAAAGAGAAGAAGAAAATGAAGATTGTGTGCGAGAAACAGGAGACCTTCTAAGTCTGTGCTTGAAAAGCAAGCAACCAAACAACGAAGCCAGCAGAACAAAAGAAGAAAATGAAGATTGCGTGCGAGAAACATGGGAGCTGGTGGTAATAATAAGTACTTCATCGTTGTGCCACTCCCTCGTATACGAACTCGGGCATAGATTGGCCCTCCATTGCTTTTCAATGGCCATGTGGCAGGTGATATGCGCGTGACTTGAATGCAGCTATTAAAACTTGCTTCCGTCACCTCCGCCGCCAACACCCGAGACTTGGATTCCAAACTCGACGTCATCCACCCCGCCACCAATCAAAAATTTTAAAAATTAACGAATTTAATTTTTTTTTAAACTCCTGTAAAGTTAAACATTAATTTTTTTCAAAAATTTAAGGTTTGTACGACCAAAATAATATGCCTGACCTATTTATAAATATCCCCCGTCGAATACATAACAATAATTTTTTTCCATATATTTGATGAAGTCAAAGAGACTAGTTTTTTTTCATTCAAATTATATAAAACATGCTTCTTCTTTCATCTAAGATAAAATGAATCTAAGATAAAGCCCATTTAAGAAAGAAAAAAACTCCATTTTATGAAGCATGTTTTTTTTTCTAAAGTGGTAACGATGCATCTCACCCAAGAAAGGAGGGGGTTGAGTCTTGAATTACTATTAATATTTTCTTATGTATATGGCAAATTTTGTCACCTAAGTAAGGATGAGGTTGAGTCTTAATTACAATTAATATTTTATTATGTTTAAGGAAATATTTGTCTTAAATTCGAGAGGCAATGCTTACATCGAACTTTGAAGAGAATGTGTACTTTGAAGTGATTGGAACATCGAACTTTGAAGAGAATGTGTACTAGTTCATATGATGTATTTTATTTTTTCTATCATTATATGTTTTTCAACAAATGTATTCGTATTCTTAATTTAGTTGTTGTCACATTTTATTTTTTTTGCATTATTACTGAAATAATTGCTTGGAGAAGAATGAGACTAATCAAAATCTGCAATTTTCAAGACCATAGAAGACTTAGTTGCACTTTCAAGAATTCCACAATCAAACTTACAATCAAACTTAAGTGTTGACTTCTACAAACCATAGTGGATTAGAATGATATGTATTCTTTATATAAGAATGTAATAGCTATATTTTTGTAAGTAGTAACTATGTTTTTAGATAAACTTTTTTTCTAGTAGTTAATGATGAGCAAAACAAAGTAATAGATGAAACATCTACATAAAATGATAATAACAATTTTGAAATTTGTTAGACCATTTATACTTGAATTTTAAATACAAACTATATGCTAAACAATTGATAATAACAATTTTGAAATTTGTTACACCATGTATGCTTGAATTTTAAATACAAATTATATGCTAAACAAACTTATATACTGGCCTTTTGCTTCTTCAAAGCATTTTTAATATAAATTTTTCACATTCACACCCAAAAGAATCAAGTTCTTATGTAATCAAACCACACACCACCAAAAATAATGAAATTGAGGTCAGTTCTCATCAAGATTATGATCTCCTCTTCACAAAGAAAGCCAAAAAGAATGAAATTGTGGTCAGTTCTCATCAAGATTATGATCTCCTCTTCACAAAGAAAGGAAGTGTACCCATTACTGAAGAGTTGGCTCGTTAGAAGAACATCAATTTAATTTATAGGTGAAAATAGCGAAGAGACATCTATTTATTCAAATTCTTTCACATAAGAGGAAATTGAAACAATAACAAAAAAGTAGTTGTTATGAAGTTGCCATTGAAAAACAATAAGGTAAAATAGAAGTTGAGATGCTCATTTAGAAATGAAGTTCCCATTGAAAAACAATAAGATAAAATAGAAGAAACACCTAATGATTCAAAATATCTTTCTTTTGCGTGAGAAGAGATTAAGTTCAAAATTATTGCAGATAAATGATCATTTAAGCATGATTGAATCCGAGTTGAGTCTCCAAATGTTTTAAACAACTTCCAAGGGAAGTGAGATTATTGAATTAGATTTTGGTTTAGAAATGGAAATCAAAAGTTAAAACAACTACAGAGAGAAGTGAGATTATTGAGTTAGGTTTTGGTTTAGAAATCAAAATCAAAGAGAAACCACTTTGTTAAGAAAAAAAAAGAAGGTAAAGAAAATAAAAAAATCCAGTTATAATGATTTAGGAGTTATGTATTTATGTTTTATGTTAGAGCGTTGAATCACTTATACAAAAGAAGGATAAAAATGATATGCAAAGAACTTTATAGTGTGTTTTGACGAATCTCATCATGTTTTGACAAACTTCATTATTACAAGTCATGGAACATAATATGTCACAAAGAAAATAATGAGCTACAATAATGCTAACACTATAAAAAAACTACATTGCATTGAGAAAAGTGAGGTGCTTTACAGCTAGGTATGGGGGAGATGTTGTTGCGTAATGAAATGTTATGTAATGTTAATAAATATAAAAAGTAATTAAAAAAAATCATGTTGGCTCATAAAATAAATAAATTAAAAACAAAATTAAAGTAATTTAAAAATGCATGTCCACTCATAATAAAACTAAATAAATTACACTTCAAAAATATGATCCTCTCAATACTTTTTTTTCACGTAAAGGGAAATAACAGTCCCTTGCTATTTCTATTAGAAATCAAAGGAGACTTTTACATTCTTAAGTTGTTGCCAAACTAGTTCGAAACCACTTGATCCTCTCAATACTTGATAAATCTAAATCTAAAATAAATTTATATTTATTTTATTGTACATCTATTTACATTCTCTTTAATATTCATACTTTATAGATTTAAGTATATGCTATTATGCTCTTGTTAATTCAATGTTTTAATGCACTAACACAATGTTTTAAATGAAGAGAGTGTGATCGAGATGTCATGTCAAAAATATCATAATTTTTAATTAACAAAAAATTGTTTTAAATGAAGAGAGTGTGATCGAGATGTCATGTCAAAAAGATCATAATTTTTAATAAACAAAAAATTGTTTTATTGATTTACGAAAGAGTTATAAATTCCAACGTTATTGAATCCCTCTCGTTTAAAGCACAAAACTAGAGTTTGGTATTAATGTTGACCTTTCCTCTATATTTAAAGGATTATTTAACAGGATTACTTATTAAAGGTTTCAAATAAACTTGTTTTTTTTTCCATTATTTCTAATGGAAGAACCTACTCTGAACTCTATTAAGGATTGTTAGATTTTTTACTTATTATTATATAGAAAACAAAATAAGGCGGAAATATAAATGGAAACATATATATAGAGTATGGTATAAACAATAAAAAAAACAAATTTTATTAATGAGAGATAAATTACAAAATGCAAAGCAATGCAAACTAATTAAAATGGTGATAGCTTATCTTTGCAGAGAAATTTGTCGACAACACTCATTTGCAAAATACCATCATAAAAAGCTACAAGTGATTTAACATAAAGTATGATTCCCTAGGATTCAAAAACCTTAAATATCCAAAACCCTAACTCTAGAAAATTATGCAAAAAAAAATGTGGGCTTTGAAAAAGCCATTTGATACATCAACTTTTCAAGGCACAACTATTACATACAAGATCTATTTAAATTGTTTTATTGGACAATTAAAAAGATTATTTCATGTTAGATTATGTGGTCAATGCTCACTACAAAAAAAATGCAAGGAAATTGCCCAAAAAAAAACACACTGAAAATTCATGTCATAAAAAACTACAATTAAATTTCGGTAATATGGAATCATTCTAAATTAGTGGAACAAATAAATGGTCACCAATACTACCTAGATCATCAATTATTTTATTTAAAATTGATAAATAATACAATTACCAATATATATTTTTTTCATACATTTGATGAAGTCGAAAGGACTAGTTCTGTTTTTTTAATTCAAATTATATGAAGCATGCTTATTCTTTCATCTAAGACAAAGCCCATTTAAGGAAGAAAAAAAAAAACTCTAAAGCCTAAATCATCATTGATAGTACACATTTATGAACCTTTAAATTCCGTGAAACCTACATTTGATTGAGGCCCACCCAAAATGCATTCTTCATGCTCTCCATCGCCGAGCATTTTTGCAAGTAGCTCCAATATTTTTGGAATGAAATATTCCTTTTTATAAAAAGCCTCAAAACCATAGTTGATTAGAATGATATTTTTTTCTCTATATAAGAATTTAATAGCTATATTTTTATGGAAGTAGTAACTATGATTTTATATAAACCTTTTTCTACTAGTTAATGATTTGCAAAACAGTATATATTTTAAGTGTTTTTTTTTTCAGAATTTGCAGTAGCAAAGTCATAGGTGTATCCGCACAAAATAATAATAACAATTTTGAAAATTATCTGATCATGTAAAATTGTTTTTGTTTAAATATAATATATATATAATTGAATTTTTTTTTTTCATCAATGGACACACCACTAAAAATGATGAAATTGAGGTCGCTTTTCATAAAGATTATGATCTCCTCATCACAAAGAAAGGAAGTGTAGCCATTATTGAAGAGTTATTTCGATAGAAGAACATCAGTTTAAAAGGGAGAAAACCGAAGAGTCGACTCATTATTCAAATTCTTTCACATTAGAGGAAATTAAAATAATAACAAAAATAATGGTTGTGATTGGTTGAGATGTTCATTTAGAAATGAAGATGCTAAATGATAATGTTAACAATAAAAAAATCTCACTTTTTTTTAGGCAAGTTGAGGCAAGTGTGGGAGGGCCGTTGGATGCTCTCATCAGACGACCCTCCCGCACTTGCATCAGGAGAAGCGAGAAGTCTCATGGTTAAATATGTTTCGTTGTAGCTAATGCGCCTACTGTGAAGTTGACATTGCCATTGAAAAACAATAAGATAAAATAGAAGAAACATTTAATGATTCGATCTCTTTTTCATAAGAGGAGATTGAGTCCAAAATTATTGAAGATGAATTATCATTTAAGCATGATTGAGTCTCCAAATGTTTTAAACACTTACTGAGTTAGATTTTGGTTTAGAAATGGAAATCAAAAGTTAAAACAACTACTGAGAAAATTGATATTTCTGAGTTAGATTTTAGTTTAGAAATGAAAGTCAAAGGATAAACCACTTTGTTAAAAAAAAAATACATAGGTAGAAAAAAAATAAAAAAATCCCCCTACAATAATCCAAAATTTCTTATGTTAGAGAAAGTTGAATCACTTATACAAAAGAAGTGTTACAGAGAGAAACTTCCTATGGCTTGGGGGTACCACAACAGACAACTTGACACCAGAAATCAATCTTTCCCAATATGGAAGAGAAACCAAACATCTAACACTAAGGGATACTGAATCGTACCTTGTTCTGGACGGTTGAAATAGATCCCCGTTGAGCTTTTCTAATTCATGCTTGCATTAGCAATTTGCTCTCAACAACAACAAACAAGACAAACATGCTCTATAATAATGTGTTAGACCTACTCTAGCATATATATTCAACAATGTATAAGCAATTAAATACATCCATGGATTCAATATTCATATTCAAATGCACATAATTGGACAAGAAAATATATTTATATTAATAAAATCAGAGATTACAATAGTGACCACCTCTATCGACACATCTACGAACCGGAGAAACCGAGTCCTCCACTTGGGCTTCCACCACCTCAATCCTCCATCTCTTGATAGCAAGCTTACAAAGCAGAGGCAAGCTTGGGAAGAACACAAAGTGATCCAAAGGGACAAAGGGATGCAGACTCAAGTATAAGCAAACTGAGGCAACAATGGACTATAGTTTCTTTGATCTTCAATTCCTCCTCTTCAATGTATCCAAGGGGTTCCTTATATAGCACTCCAAAAGGGTAATGGAGGGTCGAATCCGAGCGATCTCAAGGCATATGGAAGGCCAAGAGTCAGGATCTTCGGATTCATATGAGGAAAACTCCAAAAATATTTGGACTTATGCACATATCCCGATGTACATGGGTTTGAGGTCAAAATTCGTGTGTACATGTGAGTATGGGTTTAAAAGTCGCGTACAGCAATAAACAAGTGTTTTTTAGGGATGATCTTGGAACATCAAAGTATAATATAATTCCATGGGGTCTAAAGAGTCTGCAGAGGGGCAAGGAAGGCCATAAATATGTGATCAACCATGTGTGGTAAAATCAGCTATAATAAGAAGCATAAAAATGATATGCAAAGAAATTCATAGTGTTTTTTACGAAGTCATAATGTTTTAACAAACTTTATTAAGACAAGTCATGGAACATAATATGCCACAAGGAAAACAATGAGTAGCAGTAATGCTAATACTACAAAAAAAACTATTTTCATTACATTGAGACAAGTGAGGTGCTCTACACCCCAGTGTAGGAGAGATGGCGTCACATTATGTAATGTTATATAATGTTACCAAATATAACAAGTAATTAAAAATAATATTGTCTCATAAATAAATAAATTAAAACCAAATAAATAATAATAATAAAATCCATGTCTGCTCATAAAATAAAAGAATAAAACCGAAAAAAATTTACACCTCAAGAAATTTGAACCCTCTTGGTGCTTGATAGATCCAGGTCTAAAATGGATCTATTTTGATTTTATTACACATCCACTATTTATTCTCTTTGATATTTCCTTTGTGGATTTAGGGGTATGCTATTTTTAATTTAGTGTTTACTACACAATGTTTTGAATAAAGAGAGTGTGATCACTGCGTGGGCTTGTGATCTATCTACATTGGGTGATGGTCGAGGCCCCACAGGTGCCAAGATCCATTCCCAGGGATGCCTATGCATGGACCTTGATTCTGAGGAATAGAATAGAAGAATCAGTTAATGCTCAATTAAAAAAAATGTAATCAAAATGTCATGTCAAAATGATTATAATTTTTAATTAACATTTTTTTGTTTTTATTGATTTATGATGAGTTATGCATTCCAACGTTAATGAATCCTTCTCGTGTAAAGCACAAAACTAGAGTTTGGTATTACTGTTGACCTTTCCTCTCTATTTAAATAATTATTTAAGAAGATTACCTATCAGAGGTTTCAAATAAAATTGTCTTCTTTACAATATTTCTAATGGAAGAACCTTCTCCCAACTCTATTAAGGATTCTTGATCCTTTATTCTTTTTTCCAATATTTGTTTTTTTGGAATTTTAGTCTTTTTAATTGATATGGGTTATGTAGAGAAGGTGAGAATGTAAATGGAAATATATAGAGATATTATAGAGAGCATGATGAAAACAATAAAAAGAACAAATTTTATTAATGAAAGATAGATTATAAAATGCAAAGCAATACAAACTAGTTAGAATGGTGATAGCTTGTCTTTAAAGAGAAATTTGTCGATTATGTTTATTTGCAAGAAGACCATCCAAGAAGCTACAAGTGATTTAATATAAAGTATGGTTCCCTAGGATTCAATAACCTTAAAAATCCAAAACCCTAACCCTAGGAAATTATGTGGTAAAAGGAATGCAAACCTTAAAAAAGTTAATTGATACATCAACTTCTCGATGCACAAATTTTACATACAAGCTATGTTTAAGTTTTTTCCTTAAACTGTTACAAATATTATTTTATACTTGATTATGTGAGAATTGTTCACTACCAAGAAAAATACTACAACAAAATGTCATAAAAAACTATAATAAAATGTCCATGATGTAAAACCATTCTAAATTAGCAAAACAAATAAATGGTCACCTGTATCCACATAAATATTATAACCACAATAATTATTTCCATATATTTGATGAAGTCGAAGGGACTAGTTCTTTTTTAAATTCAACTATATGAAGCATGCTTCTTCTTTCATCTAAAGACAAAACCCATTTAAGAAAAAAAATAACTCCAAAGCCTAAATCATCATGAGTGACGAATTGAGATTTCCAAGTGATATTACACATTTATGAACCTCTAAAAAAATGCATTCTTCATGCTCTCCTTCGCCGAGTCTTTTCAAGGAGCTCCAATGTTTTTGGAATGAAATATTCCTTTACATACAATGCCTTTGCATGTCTTTTTTGAGGTTGAGTCTTGAATTGTGATTAATATTTTATTATGTATAAGGCAAATTTTGTCACCCAAATAGGGATGAGGTTGAATCTTGAATTACAATTAATATTTTCTTATGTCAATTTTTTTTTTGTGTTAAAGTTGAGAAGAAATGCTTGGGTTGATTGGAACATCAAACTTGAAGAGAATGTGTGTACCAACATCAGTTTATATTGTATTTTTTTTTCTATTATTACATGTTTTTTATTAACTCTTATTTTTAATTTGGTGGTGGTTATATTTTGCATTATTGTTGAGATAGTTAGTTACGGAGTTGGCTAATCTCTAGATCATTTGCATCTTTTCAAGCAAGTTTGGTCGGAATCCGACAACACAATTTGTTGTTGAAAATGAGATTTACAGTGTTAATATTGCAATTTTTTATTGCAGGAATGGATTCAGGACCCTCGATTACCCTTGGGGCACCCAAATTATGCAATTCCAATCACTGAAAACTACCTTTTAAAGAATTTTGATCAAATTTTGGCCAAAAGACTCGCCGAGTTTTAGGTGTAAATGGTTTAGAGTTTAGCTTACTCTATTAGTTTCTTGTAGAAAAATGATCACTCTCCAAATAAGCTCTGTCTAAATGGGTTAAAAGATCATTGTATTGACTAATCGAAACCTACACTTTTCAATGAGACTATACAAAGCTGAGTTGCACTTTCAAGAATTCCAAATTCAAACTTGATTCGGTGTTAACTCCAATAAACCATAGTGGATTAGAATGGTATTTATTCTTTATATAAGAATTTAATAGCTATATTTTTATAGAAGTAGTATATGGTTTAGAAATGAAAATCAAAGAAAAACCCACTTTTACGGAAAGAAAAAAGAAAAAGAAAAAAAAGGTAACATAGTGTGAGTGTTTTCACGAAGCTTATAGTGTTTTGAGAAACTTCATTAAGGTAAGTCATGTAACATAATATGTCACAATGAAAATAATGAGTAGCAGTAATGCTAATACTATAACAAAAATTATTTTCATTACATCAAGAGAAGTAATATGCTATACATTATGTAATGTTACAAAATATGGAAAGTAAAAATCATATTGGCTCATAAAATAAAATAAAAATTAAAACCAAATAAAAAATAATTAAATCCTTGTTGATGTTGCTGTCGGAGAAACCACAGTATCGAAATGACCTAGTCAACAACAACATCAAGGTTGGTTTCTCCGACAGCAACATCAACAACTAACCACCACAAAAATTTAGCAACATAAATTAAATCCTTGTTTGCTCATAAAATAAAAGAATAAAAAAAAATACATTTCAAGAAATTTGATCTCTTTTCATGCTTGATAGATCTAGGTCTAAGATGGATCTATGTTAGTTTTATTACACATCCACTCTTCATTCTATTTGATGTTCCCTTTATTGATTCTAAGATGGATCTATGTTAGTTTTATTACACGTCCACTCTTTATTCTCTTTGATGTTCCCTTTATGGATTCACAAGTATGTTATTTTTAATTCAGTGTTTTGCTACAAAATGTTTGAAATGAAAAAAGAATGTGATCCAGATGTTACATCAAAAGGATCATAATTTTTAGATAATTAGCATAGATTCGTCTTAAACATGGATCTACCAAGTATCTAGAGGGATCCAATTTCTTGAGGTGTGAATTTTTTTATCTTCTTTTTTACATTTTATAAAAATTACACTTAAGTTTGGGTAGATTTATATTGGTTTTAATTTTTTATTTTATAAACAGATATGGATTTTTTAATATTTTTAATTTGGTTTTTTAGATTTATATTGGTTTTAATTTTTTATTTTATAAACAGATATATATTATTTAATATTTTTAATTTGGTTTTTTATTTTATATTTTATGTGTTTTCATAAATTTATTTTTTTAACTAATTTTTATTTTTTGTAATGTTAAATTAAGTATGTGACAACATCTCCTCTATACTAGGTTATAAAACACTTCACTATTCTCAATACAGCAAAATGTTTTTATTTAATTTATGAAAAAGTTATATATTCCAACATTACATAGTTGGAATAGAATCCAAATAAAATACATAAATATTGGAAATGTGGATTTGGTGTGTTTTATCACGGATCGATGTTGATTTTGGGAAAAGCGAATATTCGGACAAAGTATACGTGAAGAGGAGTTTTTTTTGTTTGAATGAAGTTGAAGAGGAGTGTTTTTGTTTGAATTCCTCCGTTACTTGAAGCGGAGAAGAAGTTTCCTCAATTAACACGTGGCAATTGGTGAATATTGTTTGGGTATATACGTGGAGTGTGACAGAGCCGAGAGAATCGATGCACGCACATGGGATATATGTTGCGAAAGAATATGAAATGTTGACGTGGCTGATCAGAAGAAAATTATGAAAAATTGAACCATTAAAGATCGTTGCCTCGCTGGCAATCAATCCACGCATGTAACGGAGAGGCAATTAAATTAAGAAATATTTAAGTGAAAAAATAAATGATTGGAGTTACGACCGATTCCATAGTAACGGAGAGGTGATTAATTAATGAATAATTAACTGAACAAATAAATGATTGGAGTTAATAATTATCTTATAGAGGTGCGCTCTTAATGTTGTGCTTTTAAAATATATACCCGATGCATGTTGCAAGCTTTTTCATTTATGAGGAGGACATTAAGGATATTAATTTTGCGTTATTGCAGTCTAAATATTCACTTTAATATGGGAGACTATGTATTATAATTGAATTTTTAATGTTATTGCGTTAGTTTTTTTTTTAGTCGAAAAAAACAGTTCCTTGATATTTTATTGAATCAAAGGTAACATTTACATCTTCAGTCCGCTATTCAAATCCCCAATGGGTCAAAACAGATCAGAAATAAACAGTTACATAATCAGTACAAAACAGAAAAAACAAAACCCAAGCAGTGTGATCAATTATACACCAAGCACCTGGGTATCAATACAAAAGAGTCCTCTCATAAGTGAGCAATGCATAATATTAGTCAAATATGTCCGTAGAGAAAATAACAAGAGCCCATATATCTTATCCAAGCAGGTGTGTGACTCTCAAAATCCTGTAACAGTTGCTCAGCAGTTCCAAAAATAGCTCAAAGAATCCATGAGATAATGAACTGAAATAGAATGAGCTTATTCTAAAAAAGCTGAAATGAGTCTTCCCCAATAATCTCATCATCATAATATTCTGTAAGGGAGAGATGACTAGAAGCCAAAAACAATCCCTCCTTGGATAAGATATCTGCCCTCTTGTTATGTTCCCTATAGACATGACTGAAATCCACCCAGGTGAATGAGGACATGAGAAGTCTAGTGTTGTAGCACCAAGCCTCAAGGTTCACCATATCAAGGGTGGATTCCCTTTTGCCCAATTTATAATCACAAAGGAGTCACCAAAGATATGTAGGTAAGGCAACCCCATATCCTTGGCAACCCGTAATGATGCCCAAAGTGCTAAAAGTTCTGCTCTAGTACTAGTGCTGCACCCACATCCAAGTTTAAAAGAAAACTAATGGTGATCATTTAACCAAATACATAAACCTGCTCCACCAATGTGTTTTGTTGCAGCTCCATCAAAGAAAACCATAGGAAATTTAGGGGTAAGAGGCTTCCCTATGTTTTGGATTTTATTCCTATGATTCTGAGGTGGTTTATAAGTATTAACCTCATCATAAATGATATGTAATAGGCCAACCAAAATAGGAGACAGATCTTCAAATAACTTTCGGTTCCTAACCTTCCAGATGTTCCAGATAAGAAAAAGAGGCAAGTACTGTAAGGATCCTCCCTTAGTAACCTAGTATGTGAGATTTTCCATAAGGGTAGGATCATTCCAATGTAAGTTCACATCATACAAACTATTGAGTCCCCAGATTATCTCTTTCACATATAGGCATCCTACAAAAAGATGATCCACAGATTCAGCTTCCTCATTGCATAAACAACACCTATTGGGACCGTGCCAACCTTTCCTGCACAGAGTATCCCAAGTGTTGATTTTCTTATTACAGGTGAGCCAGATAAAACACTTCAGCTTGTGGGGAATATTAAAGTGCCAAATCTTCAAAATGATATCATTATCCATGATAGGCCTATGATTAGAGACCATAAGATCATAAGCTTTTTTCTTAGTCGCCTTACCCATCTAATTATCATACATCCAAAGAAGTTTATCCTCAGCATTCCCAATCCTTATGCCCCCATGAGTCAGGCCCTTAACATATAAACACCATTGTACAGCCCAATCTCCACCCAAATACAGATCAGATGCAAAGTACCAATTAGAACCCTCTGAACCACACACATCCATATTTTGTGCCTAAGCAAGGTATGTTATCCCTAGATCATTGAGGTACTCTCTAAGCTCCTTAGATAAAAGGTACTGTGAGTTGTGCCCAGCAATAGGATCCACCCCCACCTTAATCTTTTAGGACCATTCCCCACCTTCCAAGCTAACTGACAGGTGATCCACTCCAAAATCCGTATGAACCCATTCCAAAAGTAAGAAGTGCCAGTTACAATGAATTTTCGGGCTCTAATCCAGTCTTCTAAGGGTCTGTTCTTTAAGTATTTATGAGCAATTATTCTACTCCAAATACCAGAACCAATAAGGAGTTGCCACATACTTTTCAATCTCAACGATATACCAAACCATTCAAGGTTCTTTATATCCCAGCCACCATATTCAATAGGTAAGGACAGAGTTTCCCAACTAACCAAATGTGGCTTCTGATAGGTAGCAGAAGACCCCCAGAGAAACGAGAAAATAGTTTTACGTAGTACATTCATAATAGATTTAGGGCATCTAGCCAAAGCAAACCAGTAGACAGCCAACCCAGTGAGAACAACTTTAATAAGGACCACCCTACCACCAAGAGAGAGAAACCTGTAGGTCCAGTTTTGGATCTTTTTTTGAAATAATTCAATCATCCATCTCCAATCCGAGGTATGATACCCCAGTGGTTTCAGACGATAACCCAAATACTTAAAACTATCAGTGAGGGGGGTCATCCTGAAAGGAAGCAGCTCAACAATTTTATCCCTGATATCAGCATCCACATTCTGATAGAGAAAAGATGATTTTGCCATGCTAACAGTCATCCCCAAAGCTGAACAGAATAAATCCATTACATCTTTATAAGAACTCCATTCATCAACAGTACCAACACCAATTAAGATAACATCAACAACAAATAACAAGTGTGTTATCGATAGATAAGGAGAGTACTGGAAGCTCTTGATAAGACCTTTTTGCTGGGCATCCAAAATAATACGGCTGAGGCTCTCAATAATCAAAAGGTATATTATAACATCATCAACAAATAACAAGTGTGTTATTGACGGATTAGGAGAGTACTGGAAGCCCTTGATAAGACCTTTTTGCTGAGCATCCAAAATAATACAGCTGAGGCTCTCAATAATCAAAAGGTATATTATTGCGTTAGTTAAATATATAGTTTTATAAATGTTAATGTTTTGTGTTAGTAATGAAATATGTAAGATTTGTATGGTATATTATATTATTATTTGTATTTGTATTTGTAATATATGGATTTTTTACATTAATTAAGAATTAAGGAATTTTGGGTTATATATTTGTTACATAAAATGTTACATAGTGAGATTTGAATTTGGGTAGGGAGTATAACAACATTCCTACCAACTATTTCACATTTTACATTTAATGACATAGTATTGTATTTATATATACATACTTAAATCAAAGCTTATCCTCTTGTCATTTTTAAAATCATATATTGTTGCTTGATATAAAGTTAAAAGGTAGTAGATCTAAATGATAAAAAATGAGGAGTTTTCACCATTAATCAATGTTTAATTCTCCTTAAGACTAACATAATTTTTGTTAGTTTAATTATATAATAATAAATCAACTAGAATTTACCTCTACTAGGCTATATGACCAACCCATTAAACCAATGAGAGTTTGTAACTCTACTATACTTACCTATTGTATGACCAACCTCCATAAATCAATAAGAGTTTACCTCTACTAACCTAATTGTATGCCCATTCTTCTAAATGCACATGACTAATATATTCATGTAACAAACAAATCCTATTTTCAAATCAAAAGGTTATTTGTGTAGCAAGTAGATTCTATTGTCCTTAGAAGTGCACAAGAATAGAATGTTCATGAAGCAAACAAACCTTCTTTTTTGAGGAAAATGCACATGAATGGGCTATTCTTGTAGCACACATACCTTATTTTATGGGGGAAATGTAGGTGAATTAGATTATTTATTTAGTAAACCAACTTTATTTTTTAGGTTTTTCTTTACAATGTTGATAGGATTTTTTAGCATTGGAATTATAGTTTTGATTGCTTAAATTCTAATATGGAGTTGTTACAATAAGAATAAGGTTTAGAAATCCACTCACAATATCATAATTTACAAAATTACAAAACTTCATTATTAAAAAGATAAATTTTCAATAACTACATTATGTCAAATGATTAATCAAGACAAAACATTTACAACATTTACTACACAAATAATCTAATCCAAATGTGCATTCTTTAAGAGTCTTTTTATTAATAACTAACAATTCTATCTCCCCAAAGCTCCCCAAACCTAAAGTGGGACATTATGTATTGGGAAAATACATTACAAGTTACAAATAGAAGAGTGAGTGGCTATGTTCTCCATGAAGGAAACATGTTTGGAGTTCCAAATATGACACGCCATCTTGCTTGGAAAGTTAATTTTCTCGAATTTCATTTAAACATGAATTTCTTACTTGTCCTATCATAATCAATTTGTTGATTGTAAAGAAGAAGAAACATGCTGAAATAAATTTCTTAGAATCATAATTGTGAGTATTTTAATGTTTGATAATAACTCATGGAAAGATTATGCATAGTTTATTAGCAATTAGCTCACTAAAAGAAATATGTCATTAGTGGGATTTTGAAAACGAGTGGTGAGGGTAACAACATTTATTCACAATTACTCAAGCTACCTCCAATTGATTAATATATGGAAAAGAGTTTTGAATCATTTATAAAAATTTGGAAAAAGATTTGTTATTTGTAGAAAATGTGTAAAGTTAAAATCTCTTATTCAAGCTAAAGTGGACATTTATACCATATGACTATGAAATTAGGGTTTATTAATATTTATTGGAAAGTCAAAATCAGTTACACATAAATTAAAATAATATGATTTACAATTATTAAGAACATCATATAGATCGGTTCTCTACCTATGATCGCATTATCGTCACCTACTAGGTTATGAAAGGCCTCATGGCTCATGTTTTGATGGAAAGGGAGAACAAAGCAGCGGGTAATACAAAACATGTTTATGCGTGAAAAGAGCATAATCATGACTGTTGATTAATGCATAAAAAGATTGACCTCGTGGCCAACAAACTGGGTCTTGAATTCTATCCCCCTCCCAGTGTTGGTTCTAGAGCTACTCTGTTAGTTCCTAGCGGGAGTGCTCGCGGTCTTGTGCCTTGTTTGGATTTTCACAATGTTGTTGCTAAAGATGTCAGGGGTCCCTGCTCCCACCATGGGAGATTGCGATGCACTACTGTTTTATCAGCCAAGGTGTTGTTCAAGGGGCTCTGATGTTGTTTGGCTAGTATTTTGTCTATGTCTGTGGTTTTAAATTAAGACAAGTCCTTACAATTTATCTTTATGTATTTTGAATGTAGGAATGTAGCAGGTTGGTTGGGATTTTTGAATATATCGGTTATGCAATGGGTGGGTTTAAGGGACTCAATTTTGTTGATATGTGTGTTGGGTGGATTTGTAGTTTCAGTTGTTCATGGGTTGAATATCAGGATGCTATGTGATCTGTATGTTGGCGAGGCACCTATTTTGAAGCCATGTATCTCTTTTTTCTATAGTAATATAATGCTCATGCTTACAAAAAAAGAACGTCATATAGATAATAATCACAAAGCTAAAAGAAACTAGTGCATAAGAAAAAATTGAAGGAAGGCAATGAGTAGTGAACTAGTCAGCTAGGGTTTGGAAGTTATCCATTGCTTAGAGGGGGTTTATACTCGGTCTCAATGGGTGGGAATGTTTGGATTCAGTCAAGGGATCAACTAGTTCTAAATATCCATGAACCTCCTTCAAGGATGCAATGTTAAGCATTTTAGCGGGCACAATGGATATTGGGGGTACAAGAAAGTTGTCAGTGAAGGGAAAAGTGACTTCCACTACATGGAAGGAGCAACAAATTCATGTTGATGAGGTCTCTTCTGTGTAATTTGAGCCTAAAAAGTCTATTAATGAGGGGTAACCCAATCTTGGCCAGTATTCCAAATCTTTATTTGGAGGATACATTACGAAGGTGGTAGTCACCACAAAGTATGTGGTTTCCTCCTATAGGTAGGAGACTACATTCAATTCACAAGGTACCATGTTCTCATAGAATAATTCATGGAGATGTGGCCCTATAAGAAGGCCCTTTCCTGGTGGATTAATTTGAGGTGGAATCCCAAAGGAAAGTTGATCTCAAGCTAAGTTCCAAGTGTTTCTTAATGTAATAAAACTAAATAGTTTAGTAACTTAGTTAGTAATTTGTTATTTATTAATTAACGGCTTGATAGGTCACATCATTTAATGGTGACCCTTGATTTGTATAAAGCCACATTGTACTCCTTGTAAAAATCATGAAATCAACAAATAAAATATATCTTTTAGAATTTCCATTCCAAGTTGGTATTAGAGCTCAACGATCTCCATCTTGGCGTTATTCATTCTCCACACTAGCACATTCACATCTTTCCCATCTCTTCCTCGTGTCCACTCCTCTCTTGCTTCTGTTGCGTCCCTCTTCACTCCTTCTTCACTCTAGAAAATATATAATATTAAATAATAATAATAATATTTATTATTATTCTTATTATTTTAATATTGATTTTTTTTAAAATATTTTTTAGAACTATTAAAGTTTTTTTGCATATAATAATATTATTAATAATTATTATTATTGTAATTAAATATTTAATAGTTAACCTATCCCCAATCCAAAATTAGCAACATGAATACAAGAAATACAGAGAGAAACCCTTCAAAGAACAAGGATTCATCCATAAAGTCAGAAGATGATCCGGTTCAAAATATACTGGCAAAGCTTGAGCAAAAAGATGAGGCCATTTGCGACATAAACCTTGAAATTCTCTCACTGAGAGACCAAGTTAAAGGAGACAATAAAACGACGACAGATTGAATGTTGCAGTAATGTACATGGATAAAACTGCTTGTGACTGGTTCTTATGGTGGGACTCTGCAAAGAAGCCTAGGAAGACTAGTTAGAGACCGGGGCACGTTCAATAAAAATTTTCCTTAGACGATTTCAAGACATGGAGGAAGCTGAAATCTACAGCAAGATCATTCATTTACAACAAGAAGGAACTATGGATGAATATTTTAGCAATCTATTGGTCCTGACCACTCATGTCCAAGATATAACTAAAGAACGAATCCTGCAAATTGCCATTGGTGGGATAAACCAAAGTATTCAAAGCGAGATAAAATTATTAGGCATTAAAGACGTGGAACAATCCCGTCAAAAAGAAAAATTATTTAAAGAAAAGAAAAAATCACAACGTTCGTCGGTTTATATACCACCCCACCTAAGAGAAAATGGGAAAAAGGACGATAATCCATGTCGAAAGTGTAATGCCCCTAATTGGTATCTATGACGTAAGTGTAAAAATAAGAATCTATTCTTGTTAAAAAAAAGTAATAAGGGTGACGATATTGATGAAGAATCAAGTGATGCACCTTCCTCCGACATAGAGTCAGATAGCGATGAGACTGGAAAAGAGGAGGCTAACATTACACCAACACTCTAATTGGTTGCAATGACATGTATTTCTTGATCCCAAACCTTCAAATTGTATGGACATATCAAAAACACTAAGGTGATGGTGTTGGTCGATAGTGGGAGTACACACAACTTCATAGACTCTAGGGTAGAAAAATAGTTAAACATATTCATATACCCGATCACCAGCTTCCAAGTATCGATACCAAGAAATAAGACCACACCGTGTGACAGTAAATTCCATAAATTAGAACTAGCTATAAAGGACTACAAGCTAAGATCACCAATGTATGCTATGGAAATTAGAGGGGTTGACATTGTTTTAGGTGCACAATGGTTGGAAACGTTGGGGATAGACGGATTGAAATTAGGAGAACAATTCATAAGGATCTATGAAAATGGGAGGAAATATAAGCTTTACATTATTAACTGCTCCCCACCCCAAATTTTCTCATCCAATAAAATGGAAAACATGATAAAAAAAAGGGAGCTCAAGCCTTCTTCTTACACTGCTATGCTATGGAAATAATAGCCGACGAAAGACAAAATACTGGCCTAGATGAATTAGAACAAGTCCTAGGGGAACATAGTGACATATTCCAAAACCATCCTCATGGTCTCTCACGCCCATGTTCTAGGGATCACACCATTGAGTTGATTCCAGGTTTAGCTCCAATTATAAAATGTCATACAATGTAACAAACTTAAATAATTAAATATCAATATTAATTATTAATATTAATATATATTGATATTAATAATTAATAATTAATAAATGGTTATTAGTAAACTATTCTAAAATGACGCATCCTTTCATGGATGGTATACAAAGTCCATTTACAATTAATATATATATGGCACTCACTTTGTAATCTTTTATCATCATTCATTTTAATATTTATTCAATATTTTCAATATGGAATTATTCTCCATTGGTTTATTATTCAACTCAGTAATCATTGTGGGTTAAAATGCGAATCATGTGGGTTTAGAAGTCTTTGTTTGCTTCAAGTAGTATCAGAGCCTTGTTTGGTTGATCTGGGCCTTTGGCCTTAATTCTCAGACCTTGTCTGATTTTTGGCTTGTAGCCTTATTTTAGGGTTTCCCTAAAATATTGGACATTATCCAAAAGAAAAAGAAAAACGTAAAAAAGAAAAGAAAAAAAAAGGAAAGAAAAAAAAGTAAAAAAAGAAGAAGATAAAAGTAAAAGGAAAAAAAGAGAGGGTAAAAGTGAAACCACACCTGGTTTCTTAAAGTGGGTTTGAGTTTGAATATAAAAGTGCATAATAATTACTAGTAAAGAGCAAGTGAGATTTAAACTTAGGTGGGGAATATAACACTCATTCCTCCCAACCACCCAATCTACTCACAATTTACAAAAATTAAGGAAAATAAAAGATAAAAAAAGTGCATAATAATTGATACTAAAAAGCAACTGAGATTTGAACTTAGGTGGGGAAGGTAACACTCATTCCTCCCAACCACCCAATCTACTAGCATTTTACAAAACTATTGGCATTTTTCGATTATTTAATTATAATATTTCAAAACCTTATTTTATTATTATTAAAACAAATAATCAAATAAAGTTTTTTATTATATAATAATTAATTATTATTTAAAAAAAACTATATATAGTTTATAAAAACATTAATATAATTATTAATTAATTAATTAATAATTATTATTATAAAAGAAAAGTGAAGAATATAAAATAATAAAATAATAAAATAATAAAATTATCAACAAAGAAAGAAAAGGGGAAAAGTTAAAAAAACAAAGTGAAATAGCCCATGGTTTTACGAAATAACCCATCATTTCACTTACAATATTTAAATTATAAACTAGTTTTATAAAATATGCTTTGAGGACAAATCATCTTGAACCATAAGGTAATGCAACAAACTTAAATAATTAAATATCAATATTAATATATATTGATATTAATAATTAATAATTAATAAATGGTTATTAGTAAACTATTCTAAAATGACGCATCATTTCAAGGATGGTATACAAAGTACCTTTACAATTAATATATATATGGCACTCACTTTGTAATCTTTTATCATCATTCATTTTAATATTTATTTAATATTTTCAATATGGAATTATTCTCCATTGGTTGATTATTCAACTCAGTAATCATTGTGGGTTAAAATGTGAATCATGTGGGTTTAGAAGTCTTTGTTTGCTTCATACAAACTATCTCACGGGAACAAATCGGAGATTGAATGTTTGGTGCATGAACTATTAGATGCTAGAATAATCACGCGTAGTAAGAGTCCTTTCTCTGCACAAGTCATACTTGTTAGTAAACAAGATGGATCGTATAGACTTTGCATTGATTATCGAACGTTAAACAAAGTCACCATAAAAGATAAATTCCCCATTCCCTTTGTTGATGAATTACTCGATGAGCTACATGGTGCAAAATATTTTTTTAAACTAGACTTAAAATCAGGATATTACCAAATCTGTATTCGAGAAGGAGATGTCCCCAAAACAACTTTATGCACCCAAGAATGTTTATATGAATTTCGAGTGATGTCGTTTGGATTATCTAAAGCTATGACAACATTTCAAGCAGTAATGAATTACTTGTTTTGCCCTTACCTAAGTAAGTTCATGCTAGCTTTTTGTGATGATATCCTTATTTATAGTAAAATTTGGAACTCACACCTCAAGCATATAGAAACAATATTGAAGATTCTAAAAGAAAGCAAATTTTATGCTAACAAATCAAAATGTAGTTTCAGGCAAAAAGAAATAGAATTTTTGGGGCACATTGTTTCAATCGATGGCATTAAGGTTGATCCCAAAATACTTATGGCGATCATAGAGTAGCCACCCCCCCAATTCAATTACATCGTTAAGAGGAATTATGGGTCTAACAAGTTATTATAGAAGATTTGTTTGCAACTACGCCCAAATTCTAGCAACCCTAATATCACTATTAAAAAGGGATGCTTTCAAATGGGACAAGGATGCAGAAACTTGTTTTGAAAAATTAAAAACCCTAATGACATCCACACCATTGTTAGCAACTCTTGATTTTACAAAGACATTCATCATTGAATGTGACGCTTCAGGAACGAGAATAGGAGTTGTTATCATGCAAGATAAACATCCCATTGCTTTCGAAAGCCAAAAGTTAAAACCATGTTAGCAAAGAAAATCCACATATGACAAGGAAATGTTGGCAATAATACATGCCCTTGTTAAATGGAAGCAATATTTGTTTGGGGCAAATTTTCTAGTTAAAACATACCACAACAGCCTGAAGTATTTTCTAACTAAAAAAATATCTCTCCTAAACAACAAAAATGGGTAAGCAAATTCCAAGTCTTTGATTTTGACATTTTGTATAGAAAGGGTAAGGAGAATAGGGTTGCATATAGCTTATCAAGAAAACATGAGAGTGATTCCTCATGATGTGCCAAATCCATAGTTGTTCCTGAATGGATTTCAGAAGTCCAAAGTGAGTATGTGAAATACCCAAAGACAAGGAAGCTAATTGAAGAAGTTGAAAACAACAAGGCAATGAACTCCAAATATTCATGGGAAAAAGACATTCTATGGTATAAACAAAGAATATATTTACCTAGTTCATCAAAATTCAAAACTCAAGTCTTACAAGAGAACCATGACTCCCCAACAATAGGCCATGTTGGTTTCTTTAAAACATACCACAATACCCACTGATCCTTCTTTTGGAAGGGAAAGAAGATTGATATCTAGAATTATGTGGTTGAATGTGATACTTGTCAAAGGCAAAAGTTTGAAACGGTGGCTCCTCCCGATATCCTACAACCCCTTCATATTCTAGCCCAAAAAAGGTTTGAGGTATCCATGGATTTTATCATCGGCCTTCCTACATCAGAAGGAAAGGATAGTATATTTGTAATCGTTGACATATTAACAAAATAGGCTCATTTCATTAGTATTTCATCTAAAGCAAAAGTAATCCAAGTCACAGATAGTTATGTAATGAATATATTTAAGCTTCATAGGTTTCCCAAGCTATTTTTAGTGATAGGGACCCCAAATTTACCAACAACTTTGGGAAAGAATTGTTCCACCAAGTTGGGACTTCATTAACTATGAGTACCTTGTACCACCCCCAAATAGATGGACAAACATAAGTAGTAAACAAAAGCCTTGAAGGATACCTAAGGAATTTTGAGAACAACCGACAAACTCAATGGGTACAATGGGTACACCTCGCAGAATGACATATCATACATCAACAAAAATTTCACCTTTTGAAGCCTTATATGGGTATCCACCTCCTACAACAAGAGAATATGTCATCAACAATTCCAAAGGTCCATCAGCAAATGATTACCTAGCAACATTCAATGAGGTCATCCTCATTTTGAAAAACCATATCGAACAAGAAAGAAACTGCATGAAACAAGAAGACTAAAAAAGAACCAATCAAGAATTTGAAGTGGGTGATTGGGTGTTTGTTCGCCTTCAACTGTACAAACAAACTTCACTAAAAAAATCAAAAAATCATAAACTTGCACCCGAGTTATATGGCCCATATCAAGTTCGAAAGCGAGTGGGACAAGTGGCCTATGCTCTAGACATCCCAAATAAAGGAAAAATACATGACGTCTTCCATGTGTCATACCTAAAGAGGAAATTGGGCTCAACCACTCATATACAAACTAAATTGCCTATGTTAGATGATGAAGGAAAATTAGTATTGGAACTAGAATGCATTTTGGAAATTAAAACCAGAACACTTCGCTCTAGATCAGTCAATGAATACCTTATCAAGTGGAGAAACTTACATGGGAGAATGAATAGTTTAGTAACTTAGATAGTAATTTGGTATTTATTAATTAATGGCTTGATAGGTCACATCATTTAATGGTGACCCCTTATTTGTATAAAGTCACATTGTACTCCTTGTAAAAATCATGAAATCAATAAATAAAATATATCTTTTGGAATCTCCATTCCACTTAACTACAATATTCACCAACATATAAGACCAAACCAATTTTTTTAAGAATGGCCCACACTTCTTCCACTTAGTAGGTCTTCACCTAATATTTTGGACATAAATATTTACTCCTGAAATGGAAGAATTCACAACTGAACCTATCTAGATTTAAATCCACTCCCTTCCCTAATATCTCTAGGAAAAATAAACCCTTGCTATCTAGGGAACATGCTCGACATCTTCGTTAAAACTTCAAATATCACCATAATAGACAATCCATTTCGTATTCTCGCATATGTGTCTACATGAATGTCTTAGGATCTCTCCTCAAATCCATTATGATTAGATTTAAAGACAATGAATGGAACCAAATATTGGATTATGAGCCTATACCATTCTAATGTAAGAAGTGTCATGAACATGGTCATATTTTTAAAGATTTCCCATTAAACCCAACACAATCCAACAAAAAATCAGAAGACAACATTGATGAGGAAGGCTTTGTTAAGGTTCACACCAAAAAGAAAAACAACAAAAAACAAAACCCTTAGAGAAACTCCTTATTTCAATTAACCAACAACAATTTCAAATAGCTGATCAACATGGATGATATCCTGATCCATAATTATCTAAAGAAAGTGGTGAATTAGACAATATCATAGTAGGAGGTCCCAAAAACAAGAGATAAGGAAGAACCTTGTCAAAATAAATGTCAGGGAGAGATAAATTCTCATAAGGAGATTGTTGATTTGGAGGTCCTTGAAATAGGCTCAAAATACCATGAACACTAGGGTTCTAAGGAAGAGGAACAAATCATAGTGAATATTTGACAATGAGAAAAATGAACCTTCCTTCCCTCTTTGAAATTTATCAGGAAAATTGCCCCACATATATCTGGGAAGAGGAGTTGTAAAGATTGTAAACATATATCAACAAATCCAGGAATGTAAATTACCCATGTAGCACTAGAAATACAATCCTCGTGTCTGGGAATCAAAATTTATTTGCTAAAAACATCAAAGGAAGTGGGAATTAAAGAGAAAAGGAGAGGTAGAAAAAGCATAAAACAAAATATACAAGAAGATGGAGCTCAATTAAGAGACTTAGGGTAGATTGTCTTCCTCAAAGATAAGTACCTTCTCAAACCTACCATAGGTTTATAATGCAATTAAAAATAATATCATGGAGTGTGAGGGGTATTAACAACAAGGGAAAACAAATAACCCTAATAAATAGGATCTAAAGGAAAAACCCATCATTTTTATTCTACAAGAAACCAAGTGTACAAAGGAAAGTATGACTATAACCTCAAAGAAGTGTTATACTAAGTATGAATCTTCATAATTTGTAGCTATTAGATTCTCAGGTGGTCTAGCATTCTTATGGGATCATATACAAATAACTTAAGGCAACTTCTTTGAAACATGTAATATCCTTAAAACACAATATATGGATGTCAATTCATCCTTGGAGGGCTTCATAAAAAAGGTCTATTGTCCCAATGTGCTATGGGATAAGTATTTATTTCTAGAACATCTTCAAGACATAGGATATGTCCAGAGGGCTCACCCATGAATAGTAGGGGATGACTTCAATATGATCATATTGCTATCAGAAAAAATATTTAGGTGTATGGTGCCTAGATGCTAACATTTACAACTTTAAATAAACTATATATGGTCTTAAATTTGTTGATATAGACGCATCAATGGAATCCATACCTACAACAACACATGAGGAGAAGGAGAAGTTAATCCAAATGCAAAAAGACTATATCAATTTCTAGTCAAAAATATCTTATTCCATTTAGGTACTCCTCTTGTAGGAAAAATCCACCAAGGATTTGTTTCAAATCATTGGCCCACCAATCTTTATTGGGGAACCCGCGCCTCTCCAAACAAAAACCTTTATATTTTGAGAAATTGTATCTATATATCCTTGAATTCACATATAACATTGAACATTGGTGGAAGGAAATAAATCCCATTTCTAGTACTCTCATGTACAAATTTTATCAAAGGCTCGAGAACTTGAAAACTAGAATCAAGAAGTTTTTGGGAACATTCTCTAGGAGAAACTGAAGTTGGAATCTCAAATGGAAGACGTGCAATATATTATTATTAAACCTAGTGAAGATTAACTCTTAGTCAAGGAGGAGGAGTCACTATAGCATCAATTGGTCTCCAAAGACACACAAAAGGAGATTTTAAGGCACCCAAATTGAAGAACTAAATTACTCAAGGAAGGTGACCACAACCCAAGTTTTTTCCACAAATCTATGATCAACATGAGAAACCAAAATAGAATCTCTACACTCCAATCTACACATGGCATAAACTGAGACAAGTAAGAGAAAATTGAAAGGGAACTTAGATAATACTATCAAAATATTCTAAAGTATGATAGAAATGACATGTAATATGTGACTAACAAGTCTCTCCAACACATCTCGAAATTGGTTACACTTGATCTAGATGTCAATATCATGTTGCCAATCTCGAGAAAGGAAATAGAAGTAATTGTGAAAGAAATGGACCTTGTAAAATCACCAAGTCTAGATGGATTCATAGTGGATTTCTTTCAGGCATGGTGGTCCATAGTTGGATTAGAATTCTGGAAAGTGATGGAGGACTCTACGACCTCTAGAGTTATCATGAAGGGTCTTAAATCCACCTTCTGGACCCTCATTCCCAAAATGGAGAGATCCAACTCATCGAATAAATCCAACCGCATTTCGACCCTCTTTAATGTTATATATAAGATAATAACTGAAATCATAGCCAATAAACTCAAATCTATGATTAATTTAATCACCTTAAGGTAGAAAGTTTGCTACATTGAGGGAAGACAGATTCTAGATGGGATGATCTTAGCACACGAAGTTGTTCACTCCTTAAATATCTAAATAAAGACTAGGACTTCATTAAGAAAATACTATTGACCTTTGGGTTCTTTCATAGTTGGATTATTTGGTTTCTTAGCCCCATCTCTTTTTATTTCTTTGTGGTTCTCATTAATGGTCCCCCCTCTTAGCATTTTAACCCCTCTTGTGGGACGAGACAAAGTGACCCCTTGTTTCCCTTCCTCTTCATCATTATTACTAAGGGTTTATCAACATATATGAAGCAATTCACCCCAATCGTTTGTGCATCCAGGTCTAGTTGGATCCCTTTTTGCAACTTCAATTTGTTGATGACATGTTTCTCATGGGCCGTTCTCCAACATCTGAAGCTTCCACCATCAAATGAATCATAGGCTCCTTTATCCTTGCTTATGGGATAATTTTAAATCACCAAGAATCCCATATTATCTTCTTTAATACCCCTTCTATCTCATAGTACAACATTGTTTTAAACCATGGGAATCGGTAACTCATTGAGATTACCTAGGCTAGTTCTAGGTTCAAATTTGACAAATGCTACTATAACCCAAGAGTATATCCAAATTCTTGAAATCAATATATGCCAATAACTCATGGCTTAGGAAGGGTCGAGATGTTCGAAGACACACCCAAAAATATGGGGGTCCCACTCCAGGGGGTGCATACAGTTCTAGCCTCATCACAATAGGTCAATGTCTCATTAGGGATTTGAACCCTATTGGGGATATTTAAATTCACAACTCCCAAACATTAGACCACCAACTCATTGGCATCTCATAGTACAATATTGATCATATTATTGGCTTCCAAATAGGGTCTCTTCCCTCCAAGTATCTTGGAGCCCCTCTTTTTCTTAATGCCACCAAAAACCTTTCTTCAAAGAATCTACTTTCCAACATTGATCTTAAGCTCAATTATCACTATTCAAGCCAATATATCAAGTAGATTAATCATTTTGAAAATTTTCTCCCAAGCGATGCCTATTTAACTCTTCTTGATTCTTGTTGTTCCTTTCGAGATCCTTAAATCTATCCAATGCTTGCAGCATGCCTTTCTATGGGGAGGGCCCAACAAGAGATAATATGATCCTCCCTAAGGGTGTAACGGGGGATCGGATGGCCCAATAGAGTAATTATAGTGGATGTCATTCATTATAAGGTGGACTAGGTCCACTATGTTTGTTATTTTTAAATAAGGCCCACCACTAGGATGCAATGGGGGACCAAAGGGTCCATTAGAGTAATTATAGTGGATTCCATTCAATGCAAGGTGGACTAGGTCCATTATGTTTGTTATTGTTAAATAATTCTAACTATGGTACTTATTAGTGAATACATGTAATGGGGCCTCATTAAAGAAGGCCCACTAGGTAGTTAGGAGGTTGTTATTGTTAGAGTTGTCATGTGAACTATAAATAGGGATATATTCCTCCTTATGAAGGCTGTATGGAGTAAATTGTATTTGTTTCTTATCTCATAGTAGGTTTCCCCCTTGAAGAGGAAAGAGAATAACAGTGGGTTCCTTCAATAAACTATCAGTTGTAAGGTATTCCCATACCTTACATGTTTTGATATTCATTGAGTGTGAATAATTTTGTATATCTCTATTGTGATTACTTATTTGTATTCATTTCTAGGATTGAATATTCATATCTAAAGTACACAACAAGCGGTATCAGAGAAATTTCTTGGGTCAAAAGCATAGAAAAAATTTTCCTTGTATTTTGCAATTTTTCAAATAGATAAAGAGGGTCACGACACTCAAATCTATTTATTAGTGTTTTTAGTATAATTTCCAGAAACATTTTTTTTTCCTATGGATTTGGGAAAACAAATATACATGTATTCTCACCCCCCCCAAAAATGTGATTTCAAAAAAATGCTCAAATCGAAGTCTGGGTGAAGGAGATATTCCAATTCAAAATTCGCTCTATTTAGGTCTTTCGGTGACGGTCGTGGGTCTTGCAAAGGACATAATTTTGACAAGAGGATCAGATTTCCACCAAATCAATGCCAGTGTATTATATAATTTCTAGGGATTTGATTTAAAATAATATATGCTATATTTCTATCCAATATCTAGTACAATATACTCCTTACAAAATTATGCCCTCAAAACCTAGTGAAATTAAAGAATGGGAAAGGAGGTGGAATTTTCCATGGGAGGAATAAATGTGGATGACCAAGGATTTACAGGATATGTGTGCACATTTGAAAGTGATAAAACAAACATTTCATAAATTTGAGGAGGATTTTATTAATCATACCTCATATTCTTTCATCATTGAAGAGTATAACCATGAAATATATGCTTGCTTATGAGGATTGATATTTCCAGACAATTGTAATTTTTGGGAAGGAAATTAATTCCATCCTTTTTTATGATTCCTCTCCACCATAGGAAGAGAAAATTATGGAGGAAATACAACAACAAGTGGTTCCTTTCAATTTCCAACATGCTTCTTCTACAGTAGTAGATTTTGTTTTAGATCTATCTCTTCACTACTGCATGGAGGATTTGTTTTCTTTGGATGGTTACACTTATTTGGATCCACACAATCATGGTGGAAATTTGAAGCATAACACTCAACATTCATGGATCTTATGTATTATCGATGGGGTGTTAGCTTGAGAACATGGACATTAGACCTAGGTTTGTGGATGAACCCCTTGGACTACTTTGACATTGCAATATGTCCTTGCACATGGTGCGTTGCCTAATTCATCATAGAAGTTAGCACCCATACATTGGACCCAAGATTAAGGTGGAACTTGTTAAAAAAATTTAGCATGTTGGATAACAGTTATACATAGGTACCTAGTTCCTTGGCGTACTAATTCATCATTGAGGTCAACAATCATCCATGGGTCTCTGGTTCCTTGGCCTACTTCATCCTTGAGGTAAACACTCATCCATAGGATCCTGGTTCCTTGGTCTACTTCATCCTTTAGTTCAACACTTGTCCACAGGATCCTAGTTCCTTGGCCTACTTTATCATTGAGGTTAACACTCATCCATGGTACATTGGTTTATGGTTTCACCTCCTCACATCAATCATTAAGGGCAACACTTTTCTAAGGGTAGTGGAGTGTTATGATCATGTATAGGGTTGTAATGGGGGGTGAATATCCCATTAGAGTAATAATAGTGGAATCCATTAAATGTAAGGTGGAATAGGTCCACTATGTTTTATATTATTAAATAAGGCCTACTTTTGTAGTTATTATTGAGTAAATGTAATGGGGCTTCATTAAAAATGCTACACTAGGTAGTTAGTAGGTCATTATGGTTAGAGTTATCTTGTAATATATAAATAAGGATGGATTTCACCTTACGAAGGATGTGTGCAGTTTGTTGTATATGGAGGTTAGATCATAGGAGGTTCCCCCCTGAAAGGGGCAAGTGAATAAGAGTGGATTCCTTCCATAAAAGGATTAAATTTTAAGTGTTTCCATACCTTAAGGGTTTAATGTGAATGAATATTCATATCTAAGCCACACAAGAATAACATAAAATGGTAGTTGATCTCTTGCAATAAAGTATCCCTTCTCAAGCTGGCAGAAGGGCTAGGAATCAAGGACATGCCTTTGTTGAACAAGTTCGTGGTTAACAAATTTTGGTGGTGCTAGATCACCAAGCATGTTGATCTCTAGAGTAAAATTAGGAAAACCAAATAAGTAGAGTAAATTATTGCTCAAAAATTAATATGAATGGATGGCTCAATCAAGGGATTATTCTAATCCAGTAACTTACGGTAGTTTTGAAATGGTTGCTTAGCCCTATTCAGGAGCAAATATCCAAACTATAGGAGAACACCTTCCTCACAATGATTCAAACCTAAGGTCAACAACTCAACTAGTTCATGATATCTCACTATTGGCAAGAGGAAACCTGCCCTATCCCCACCATTTGCAGAAGTTGGAAATAGATTTCCACTACAAGCATCAATGAGCAATTAGATCTTCTTTCAATAGAGATTCAAAACATGTTAAACATAAATTAGTATGGGTAGGATATTCTAAGATGGGGATTCAATGGATAAGGAACCTACCAAAACAAATAGGCCTATAAATTATATGGAAGATACCATACCATCAAAAAAGAAAAGATCTAGTCCAAAGTCTAAAACACAAATCAATGGCTTAAGATATTTTCCTTTATTTGGTTATAGGTCCAAAGAAAAGTCCTCACCAAGGAGAGAATCGGATGTTGAGAATTTGAGGGACCCTCCATATACATCATGTATATTCAAGAAGAGGAGATCATAAATCATCTATTCAACCAATGATTTTATGCCCATAAGATTTAGTTCAAAGAGACAGAGACTTTCAAAGAATCATACATGTACAACCATACCCTTCTTTAAATATCCAAGAATGGAAAGGAACTCCCTTTAACAATTGGTTCCTAACTAAGATTTAGATTTTATAAATTATATTTCTTTTTTAGATCTTATCAAAGGAAAGAAACAAAAGGAACTTCAAAAACAAATCAATCATTGTTCAAGAAATATGGAAGGCCATCAAAAAACATATATCCAAAACCATTTACTCTTGACACTAGTAGGAAGATGAAAAAAAATGCACCCTCAAACAACTTAGAATGATTCTCTCAATGGGTATCAAGCTTAATAATCTCAATCTCACCAAAAACACCAATCATCAGCAAGTTATCTCCCCAATTATGTGGTCTTTCCTCCCAACAGACTTCTTCAAACTAAATTTTGATGGGGCTTCCAAAGGAAACCCAAGCTTATTTGTGTAGGAGGAGCCTTCAAAGATCACTCTGGTAGGATCCTTTGGGTATGCATAATATTTCTAGGAACTGACACCAACAACTCTATGGAAATTAGAGCAATGGAAAATGGATTACAAATTTCTACAGACCATGGTTATTCTAGAGAAATAGTGGAAGGAAATTCCTTAATTATAATAACAAGTTTGAGAAATATAATGAATGGAATAAAGATGGAAATAATTTCCTAGTGTAACGTCCCCGACCCTCCGACCGGTGAAGAGGACACTACGATACACCAAATCATCTAGGTGTCTAGCCCCATGAACATGAACATGCATACATATAGTGCTGAAGCATGATACTTTAAACAAAAAACATATTACGAAGCATAATCATTCATTATACACAACGAAAGCAAAACATATCAATGAACCCTTCATGAATATACAGATCAGCATTTAACATGTATATCATCATTCATCAAAAGTAAATATGATTGCAGACACAAATTAGGCAAGAATACTTATCTTATAAAGAGCTTGTTCCGCAACCAGCTATGTCACTGCAACGTTCCACCCAACTGTAGGCCCGCATGCTCCTTAATCTCTCAGCAACGTTGCCACCCTCGAGCCGGGCATGATTCCCCAAGGAATAAGGAACTAACAGGCTTACACATAGCCAAGGATAACAACACCACTAGGGTACACAGTTGAGCCAAGCCAACACAGTTGGTTTTATCAAGCGAGCAACAGATCAGCCAAGCCAAAAAAGTTGGGTTTATCAGGCCATCCAGGAGCTGGGAAAGGATAATGCTAAGCTGGTGAGCTCATTGGAGAGCTACAGACACCGACACCAGAACCATCCTAACTTCTAGAACACCCACACACACCCAACACAAGGAAATCATCCATTTCTCTGCAACGCAGTCCCTCAGACCCTGATCTCCCTTCCAGTGCTATTCAGGGGTTGTGGAGAAGAAATCCAGCTTAGTAGCTCTGTCTATGTGGTTCTCAATCCACCAAGTTTATCAAGCACCTCAAGCCCTCATTCACCACTCCAATGCAGTCCGAGGACAAAACCATTGCATGCAAGCAGTCAAACAACTATTCAAGCTTTTACAGGGGAGAAACACAGTCGAACATAATGCAGGTACTCATAGCAATCCTCAACCGATACCACCATAAAAAGGGAAAATACAACCAAGCAAACCATGGGAAAACATCAGCCCAATACAACTATGAACCCACAGCACAAAAATCCTACTGCAATTGCTGGGAAAGCTCACACAGACCAGGAATGGAAAATACCAGACTTCCAATCTCTGCGTGAGAGACAAAACGCAACCCACAGAACTATGGATGCAATTACAGCCACAATTTCAATGATGGAAATAAAAGGACAATAAGTTGTCTGATAAACATGGAAAAAGACACAAAACTCTACGTGAATCCCAGTAAAGAATCAATCCACAACCATCAGATCCATGAGGCAGAGGAAGAGTTAGCAGGCTCGCAAGCCAACAATTGGTGAGGCAGAAAGGGAACTGAACCCCCTGCAATGGAATGCGGAACCTTTTTATCTCAGCTCGCCTGAGAGGAGACGAATAGACTTGCGATCTGGTGAGTGGACAAACCAACAGATGCATTGTGGGGAGAGTGTGAGTAGGTGTGGGCATGGTGGTGGTTTTCCTGCCAGCCAATCGACGCTCCAACTAACAATGGAATAGTTAAGGGTGGTGGTGACACATGGATTTCCCCCATGACTTAATATTGCCCAACATTCCCCTTTCCTTATCCTTCAAAATCATGCCCCTTCTCATTTTAGTTGCCGCGAACATAGCTAGTTGGGTTATTTAATTAAAATGCGTGTTTACATGGTGCCACAATTAAATATATGCCGTATGTCCCGATATCTATCGATGACCATTCCCAAAACAGAAACACAACATAAACAAATCGATGATGGGGCCTTGGCCTTTAGCTCCACACCAAAATTATTTACAATATACATATCATGTATTTTTAATGTAAGCAAGGTTAAAACCAGGGTATTACATTCCCCTCCCCCTTCAATAGCACTGTCCTCAGTGCTTTTACAAAATTTGAACAAAATGCTACACTGGTACCGCCTCAATGTTCCGCAGGATTGAACAAAAATGGATGTGCCAATCGCATGGCATCCTCCAACTCCCATGTAGCTTCTTCAGGTCTGTAATGCTCCCATTGCACCTTTACCTACCATATGGCTCGGTTCGAAAGCGTTGTGACCTTCCTGTCGAGGATACGCATTGGCTCGATTTGGAACTCTCCCTCGGGTTCCACCTAAATCACATCCCAATTTATCACATGGTTAGGATCATGTACATATTTCCTAAGCAAAGAAACATGAAAAACATTATGAGCTCTAGTACTAGCAGGCAATGCAAGTCTATATGCAACTGGCCCTATTCTTTCAAGCACTTCAAATGGCCCACAGTATCTAGGTGACAGCTTGGCACAACTTCCAAGCTTCAACAAAATTTTCTTTGCCTTCACTCTGAGGTAAACATGATCCCCAACATTGAACTCTGTGTTCATCCTATGCTTATTTGCATAGCTTTTCTATCTGTCCTGTGCTGCTTTCAGATTTCGCCTGATCCTTACAACCTCTTGCTCCATTTCCTTGAGCAATTCTGGTCCAAGCACAACTCTGTTCACCGGGTTGTCCCAAGTAACTGGTGTCCTGCACCTTCTGCCATACAAAGCTTCATACAGACTCATCCCCAAGGATGCCTGCTGTCCATTGTTGTAAGCAAACTCTACCAAGTGTAAGTAATCTTCCCACTTGGTTGGTTTGTCCATCACATACATGCGAAGCATATCTTCAAGCACCTGATTAACTCTTTCTGTCTGCCCATCTGTCTGAGGATGGTATGCAGTGCTGAAGTTTAACTTTGTACCCAAATCTGCAAACAACCCCTTCCAAAAATTGGAAGTGAACTTGACATCTCTGTCAGAAACTATTGCCTTTGGCAATCTGTGCAATTTGAAAATCTCCTTCGTGAAAATCTTTGCAATGTCATCAGTCTTATGCATAGACTTCACTGGTATAAAATGTGTTTCCTTTGTCAACTTGTCTACTACAACCATGATGGAATCATGTTGTCTCCAAGTCATCGGCAATCGTGTAATAAAATCCATTGAAATAACTTCCCATTTCCATTCCGGAACTGGCAAAGGCTACAACAAACCTGCTGGATGTTGATGCTCAACCTTTACCTGTTGACATTTCACGCACCTTGAAATGTATTCAGCCATGTCCTTTTTCATACCTGGCCAAAAGTACTACCTTCTAGCTATAGCAATTGTCTTCTAAACACTGGGTGACCAGAATACAGAGCTTGATGAATTTCATCCATATCAACTCTCCTCAAATCAGCTACATTTGGAATATAAATTCTACCTTTATAAGTAAGAAGTCCATCTTCTTCCAATTTATATCCCTCATATTTCCTCTCAAAACTTTGCTGCTGCAATTTGTCTTTTCCTTTCTCATACAATTCATCTTCGTCAACATGATTAACAATCTGCTACCTCAATTCTGATTGGAAAATACTAAGAGATGCCACATGCATTTCTTGTACCTTCCGGTTGAGTGCATCAGCTACATTGTTTTCTTTTACTTTTATGTGCTTGATTTCAAAATCAAACTCACATAAAAATTCCAACCATCTCGCTTGCCTAGCATTCAGAGTAGGCTGATCAAACAAATACTTGAGTCCACAGTGATCTGTTCTGAGTTCAAATCTTCTACCCATCAAGTAATGTCTCCACATCTTGAGAGCATGTACTACAGCTGCAAGCTCTAAGTCATGAGTGGCATAGTTCTTCTCATGCTCCTTCAACTTTCTTGACTCATAACATATCATGTGGTTGTCCTGCACAAGGACTCCTCCAAGCCCTTGTCCGCATGCATCGGTACATACCACAAAATATTTCTTTGGATCTGCAACTTTCAATACTGGTGCACTGGTGAGAAGATTCTTCAGCCACTGGAACTTTTCTTCACACTTCGAAGTCCATTCAAACTTTATCCCCTTCTTTTGCAAAGAAGTGATGGCATGTGCAACCTTGGAAAATCCTTCAATGAATCTCCTGTAGTATCCTGCAAGTCCCATAAAAGATCTTACATCCGTCACATTTCTTGGAGTAGGCCAATTCATAATGGCTTCAATCTTTTCAGGGTCTACTGATATACCCTCTTCTGAGATAATGTGACCCAAATACTGAATTCTATCCCTGTAGAAGTCACACTTGCTTAGTTTTGCATACAACTGATGTTCCCTGAGCACTTGCAATGTCAGTCTCAAATTCTCTTCATGCTCTTCCTCATTCTTAGAATAAACAAGAATGTCATCAAGGAAAACAAGAACAAACTTGTCCAAATACTTACTGAAGACACTGTTCATAAGGCACATAAATGTAGCTAGTGCATTTGTGAGACCAAACGGTACCACTACAAACTCATAATGTCCATACCTTGTCCTGAAGGTTGTCTTATGAATGTCTTCATCCTTGATTCTTACCTGATGGTAACCAGACCTCAAGTCAATCTTGGAAAATACCTTTGCTCCTCTCATTTGATCAAAGATGTCATCAATCCTGGGAAAATGATATTTATTCTTCACGGTAACCTTGTTCAACTGTCTGTAATCAATACATAACCTGAGTGTACCATCTTTCTTCTTTACAAATAGAACCGGTGCTCCCCAAGGAGACACACTTGGTCGGATATAATTCTTTTCCAACAACTCTTGCAGTTGCATCTTCAACTCTAGCATCTCCAATGTACTCATCCTGTAGGGTGTCTTGGACACTGGTGCTGCTCCTGGCACGAGTTCAATGGTGAAATCAATGTCCCTCTTTGGAGGAAGTCTCGGAATCTCATCAGGGAATACATCCTTGAATTCATGTAACACCTGATAGTCCTCCAACCTAGGAGTTTCATCTCCTGTTGGTTCCAGAATATGAGCTGCATACAGCTGGCAGCCTTTCCTACAGAACTTCTTCAACTACATTGTTGAAACCTGCCTTACTGAAATTACCTTTGGAATACCCTTCACAACTACTGGGTTTCCTTCTTCATCTATGCATTCAAAAGTCTTGTTATAGCAGTCAAGCTTCACTCTGTGAGCTTCTAACCAATCCATTCCAATGAGAACATCATAAAAACCAAGCGGTAGAACATTCAGATCTACACAAGTGTTCAATCCATTCATGACCAATGGGCATTTCTCTACCATGTCACTGACTTTTCTCTTAGTCCCAGTGGCTAGCTGAACTAACCAAGATTTTCTATGCTTTACCTTCTTAAAAGCACAACTCTCCACTACCCTAGGAGTGATATAACTATGAGTAGAACCAGGTTCAATCAAAATAGAAACAGATTGTTCACCAATCTTACCTGCAACTTCAACCACAGATGACTGGTGATCTGCCTAGTGGTCCTCTAGCGCTGCATAAATTATAGGGACTGCCCTTGCTACTTGACCCACTGTTTCTAATCCCTGAATGTTATAAGCTGGCCTTGCACTTTCATTCTCGAGGGGACAATATCTGTGCAAGTGAGGTCCTTCACATTTCCAACATTTGAGTGGCTATTGTGGCTCTTTAGGCTTTCCACCTGTCACTCCAATGGGATTATTCGCAGCTTGGGATGGCTGCTTCTGCTGATTCCTAAATCTAGAAGGTTTGAAACCTTTCTTTCTTTGGTCAAACTTTTCATTCTTCTTGTCCTTCCATGTCTTATGGTAATCAAGTTTACCTTTGCTTTGCTCATAGCAATATTTAGCCTTTGTTATTACTTCTTTGAGAGTTCTCGACTCATAGAACTCAATTCTATCTTTGTAGGCTTGAGGCAATCCACTTAGAAACCGCTGGATTTTTACTTTTTCATCTCTGATGTACCGGACATACCTCAACAATTCCAAGAATTTAGTTGCATATTCATCCATGGTTTGTTGTCCCAATCTTAGCTCATGGAACTCCTTGATATTGTCATCATAATACCTGTTAGAAAGGTATTTCTGCCTAAAATACTTCTTGAACTGTTTCCACTTCAGTTTCCTTTCGCTGATTCTCTTTACTTGCTTGAAGTGTTCCCACCAAATGGATGCCCTTCCATTCGGATTGAATATGGCAACTCGTGCCTTCATGTTTCTTGAATAATCCTGCACCTGAAAGTACTTCTTGATCCCAAGAAGCCAAGATTCAACTTCTTGTCCCATCTTTATCTCACCATCAAAAGTAGGAGGCTTAGCTTTCCTAAATTCATCTCGAGAGTGATCCCTATGGTGCCTTCTTCTTTTCCTTTTATGAGAAGATGAACTTGTATCTCCACTGGATTCTTCAGAGTCAGATGATCCATTGGAATTCGTTCTTCTTCTCCTAGTGCTGCTCTTACTGCCTTTTGGTCTTTATGTACCTCGTCCAGAATCTATCTTTTTCTGTAAATCTGTCAAACTTTGCAATATGGAAACATTCAACTGACGCTACTCTTCTTGGGCTTTAACCAAGCTTCTCATGGTGGCTGCAACCTCGGACGGTGTCCCCTGGAATCTCCTTCCATTAGACTCTATGTCCTCATTTCCATTACGGACATTTTCTCCCATGGCATCTTCTGCTCGCTTGTAAGAATCTCGAGCATCATACCCATAATGGGTTCTCATGACTGAACCACCTCTTGCTTTACCACACTGTTCTTTCTGGAGTACTGCGCTTGGAAATTATCTATAGTTCTGCAAATGTGTTAGTAGCAAACTGTTAGATGCATACATTAATATAAATCAAAACTACTTACCTTTTTCTTCTAGAAATTTCATAAAACAACAATTATGCTAAAACATAGAATTTTCCCTATTTCTTTTCAGCCTTATGACGGCTGATAATCTACTAAAAACCGGCTGAAAACTATTCGAAAAAATGCTGAGAAATCCCTTCAAAAAACCTAAATTTCCTCAGGCCCTAATCGAACCTCATCCCAGTTATTCTTCCAATTCCACGGTGGTCAAAACAACTACGCCTCCGATCTGCATCAGTGAAAAATTGTCTGTTCATCGGCGGTCTGTTGTTTATTCCTTCCCGACGTTTCGGTGGGTAAAACAACTAGAATCCTGATCTGTATCGACTAGCAAACCGTCTGTGCATCGGGTGCATAGTTCGTTGAGCAGCCACAATGGCGGAATGATCTTCCTACCATTTCCGCAGCGAATGCGGCTGAGCTTCCAATCGACGATCCAATCATCAACAATTTTTCGGTGCTTTTTGACTCTTTAAAGTTTTCCTCTGATCGGTCTATTATCCCGTGTATTTATCAGCGACTTGTTGATCTATTTTCATCTGCAGTACCGGGTCCGCAATGGTATATCATTCCGCAACGATGGCCAACAATCCCGTTATAATTTTCGGGGACCAAAGTTTTTTGATGGGCGAAACGGCATCCTATCGTGGCATCGGACACTTAGTCCTCTAGGCATCTGCAACGACAGTTTCCATACACCTTAGCTCTTCCGCAGTGTCGGCACTCCTGAGCACTTCACTTCACCGTAGTAGGTTATCGGATCTCAAAACCATTATACACTAACCACCTCAGCATAGGCGAGTGGAGAGACTAATACATCGGTGGGATAGTTGTCTCAGCTTCCGCAACGGCAAGTGCTCGATCAACTAATTTCTGTCGACGTCCATCAGGGGTCTCATCAACCAACTTCCGGCGATGATTTCAACACTTAAACAAAATTTCGAAACTTTCTTCTTCTGTTAGCGATCAGGTGTCCTACGCATCGGGTGGTTAGCCCCTTCAACTTCTGCAACGGTGGACCACAATCGAACTTCATCTTCCTTTATCCTCTGCAACTGTAAGTCTATTGACGACCGCATCATTTGATCATCAGTGATGTGCTCAATAACCATCGTCAATGGCCGATAATTCCATGCCTTAGAAAAATTTTCAAAATTTCTCTCTTTGCAGTCTTCCTTCCCTCCGCGTCATCGACTCATCGATCGCTTATCTTCCACTAACACTAACACTTCGACATTGGCCACAATCCACTAACACTTCGGCATTGGCGAGTGGAAGACTAAAGCATCGGTGGGTTAGTTCGATTAGTAGCCGCAATGGCGGCTCATCATCTTTGATCCTTTTCCGATCGGTAGTCCAATCCGCTAATGCTTTACGATTGGCGAACTGAAGTATGATTTTGAACGACATTAGCAGTCATATATTCTCCCTGTTGGAAGACTAGTGCTCTAGGCTTCCGCAACAATGGACGGACGAAACACTATCTTCTTTCGATGGCCGACGATTTCGGGCCTTAGAATTTTTTTTGAAATCTTCATTACTGCGTCGGCTATTGGAACGTCTTCCTCTGCAGCATCGGCAGTCGCAGGCTCTGTCCATTGGGAGGATAGTCCTCTAACTATCCACAATGGCGGTGCTTTGTTCCACTAATTCTTTCCACTGTAGTCACCAACTTTTGCCGCATCGGCAACACGATTAGCTGTGCATTGGCGATGCGATCAACTAATCATTACTGATCTCACCGACGGTCCTGTTACTTCATCAGATTTTTCAAAATTCCCCGGCATCGGCGGTCGCAGGCTCTATGCATCAGAAGCATAATGGTCTAGCCATCCGCAACGGCGGGTCTACAATCCTTTGATCCCTTCAGCTGTTCATCGGCGATGAATGCGACTAACGTGCTTCACTGGCCGACGAATTCAACACTTAGAACATTTTGGAACTTCTGCGCCATCAGCGGTCGGATCAACTATTCGTCAGGTGGATAGTGTCTTAGACTGCCGCAACGGTGGGTGTGACATCAGCTAAATGTCGACGATCCATCCGTCTAAGTGTTCCGATGGGCCAATGGCCAAACACTTAGAAAATTTTGTGAATTTTCTGGGCTTCACCCATTTTCCTGGTTTCTTCAATGCAATAGGAAACCTGCCTCTGTTAATTGTTCATGGCCTTCTGAGGGCCAATGCTGCACCATAAACTCTTTCACTGCATCTTCACGGCCCATTCAGTCCCACGCTGCAATCAGAGCTCTGATAACACACTGTAATGTCCTCGACCCTCCGACCAGCAAAGAGGACGCTACAATACATCAAATCATCTAGGCGTCTAGCCCCATGAACATGAACATGCATACATATAGTGTTGAAGCATGATACTTTAAACAAAAAACATATTACGAAGCATAATCATTCATTATACACAACGGAAGCAAAACATATCAATCAACACTTCATGCATATACAGATCAGCATTTAACATGTATATCATCATTCATCAAAGGTAAATATGATTGCAGACACAAATTAGGCAAGAATACTTATCTTATAAAGAGCTTGTTCCGCAACCAGCTACGTTGCTGCAACGTTCCACCCAACTGTAGGCTTGTGTGCTCCTTAATCTCTCAGCAACGATGCCACCCCTGAGTCGGGCATGATTCCCCAAGGAATAAGGAACTAACAGGCTTACACATAGATAAGGATAAAAACACCACTAGGGTACACAGTTGAGCCAAGCCAACACAGTTGGGTTTATCAGGCGAACAACAGATCAGCCAAGCCAACAAAGTTAGGTTTATCAGGCCATCTAGGAGCTGGGAAAGGATAATTCTAAGCTAGTGAGCTCATTGGAGAGCTACAGACACCGACACCAGAACCATCCTGGCTTCTAGAACACCCACACACACCCAACACAAGGAAATCAACCCTTTCTCTGCAATGCAGTCCCTCAGACCCTGATCTCCCTTCCAGTGCTATTCAGGGGTTATGGAGAAGAAATCCAACTCAGTATCTCTGTCTGTGTGGTTCTTAATCCACCAGGTTTATCAAGCACCCCAGGCCCTCATTCACCACTCCAATGCAGTCCGAGGACAAAACCACTGTATGCAAGCAGTCAAACAACTATTCAAGATTTTACAGTGGAGAAACACAGTCGAACAGAACACAGGTACTCACAACAATCCTCAACCGATACCACCATAAAAATGGAAAATACAACCAAGCAAATCGTGGGCAAACAGCAGCCCAATACAACTATGAACCCACAATACACAAATCCCACTGTAATCGCTGGGAAAGCTCACACAAACCGGGAATGGAAATTACCAGACTTCCAATCTTTGCGTGAGAGACAAAACGCAACCCACAGAACTATGGACGCAATTACAGCCACAATTTCAACGATGGAAATAATAGGACAATACGCTATCTGATAAACATGGAAAAGACAAAAAACTCTGTGTGAATCCCACTAAAGAATCAATCCGCAGCCACTGGATCTGTGAGGCAGAGGAAGAGTTAGCAGGCTCGCAAGCCAACAATTGGTGAGGCAGAAAAGGAACCGACCCCCCTGCAATGGAATGTGGAACCTTTTTATCTCAGCTCGCCTGAGAGGAGATGAACAAACTTGCGATCTGGTGAGTGGACAGACCAATAGATGCATCATGGGGAGATTGTGAGCGGGCGTGGGCGTGGTGGTGGTTTTCCTGCCAGCCATTCACTGCTCCAAATAACAATGTAATAGTTAAGGGTGGTGGTGACACATGGATTTCCCCCATGACTCAATTCCCAACATTCCCCTTTCCTTATCCTTCAAAATCATGCCCCTTCTCATTTTAGTTTCCGTGAACATAGCTGGTTGGGTTATTTAATTAAAATGTGTGTTTACATGGTGCCACAATTAAATATATGCCATATGTCCCAATATCCATCGGTGACCATTCCCAAAATAGAAACACAACATAACCAAATTGATGGTGGGGCCTTGGCCTTTAGCTCCGCACCAAGATTATTTACAATATACGTATCATGTATTTTTAATGTAAGCGGGGTTAAAACCGGGGTATTACACCTAGCATTGGAGAATGCCATATGTTTGGGAAATTGTCTTGAGCAAGTCTCTCAACATTCCAACCTTAGTTTCTCAGCATGTTAGAAGAAAATCCAACAACCTAGTTGACATATTATCAAATGAAGGGAGTAATCACACTAAAACAGGACCTAAATACACCATGGGCCCTCTTGAGTCCCTCCAAATTGAAACAAGGTTGTCTCAAGCTTCACAATTTAGATCTTCATCACCTAAATGGGGTGCTCACTAGGAGGGGTTATATGACATGACATGAGTCAATATCATGCCCATGTGGAAGGAGGAAGTGGTGCAAGGAATGCACTCCATGATATAGCTTCATTGTGGCATGTGGAAGTTGATGGTACAATAGGTTACATAGGCTTGATCAATTTAGAATCTAGTGGATAGGTACAACCTCATTACTCCAATCAAATTTAGGTCTATTAGTCCTCCATATCATAATAATGTGAGGATTGGGCTGAGGTTCAGGGATATGGGGATTTAAATCATGAATATAGATGGCCTCCACAACATAAAAGAGTGGAGGAACAACAACACTCATGACTGAAGAGCAGGTCTAGTTTTTCTTAAGCCAACATACTTGAATCCACTTTGGTCACCAAAATAAGCTCATTCTAATATATAAGGTGTCTGAATTTGTGTGACTATGAATAGTATCTCAACATTACAATCCCATTCCAAGAGATAATAGTAATATCATAACAATAGAGAAAAGGTGCATGCTGCGGTGTAGTGGATGGTTTCGAGCTCTCGAGGAAGGTGTTATTTTTTGTTGTAGTGGACGGTTTCAATATCTAAAGGAAAGGGCCTATTTATATTACACTTCCATATTAAGGGTTTGAGGGAAATATAACCATAAATAACATTCTCCTTTTCATGGAAATGAAATGAATCTCGTATTAATGTGGAGGATGAGGTCTACTTCATAAGAACAAGGCATGGTAGACCTAAAAATGTAATATTCCATTCAAGTAGGTGTATAGGAAGCTATCTAGTGAGAAACAAGAGGCAATGATAGCTACTAGTAAATACTTCTAGTATAATTTTGATGCTATCAAAGAAGAAACCAATACAATGGAGAGGAAGGATACAACCAAATGAGGTTTGACACCTTCTAAACTAGTTGATAGTGAGGCTCTCTAGTGAATGTTGAACACAAGTTTTTCAAGAAGTATAGACACCAAGGTATCTAAGATGACTGGGATATACTTGGTTAGTTAAATATATCATTTCCTAACTCATGGAAGAGAGCGAGTCATTATTATACTCAAACATTCTAAAGAAACTTGAATTCATAGAGGCTAAGTATGATGCATTAATTATAGTCCATTATGGAATTAAATCTAGTGTTGTTGAGGGTGATGGTGTTAGTGTCAAGTAGGTTTAGGAACATCAACAACTCTCTTGAACTGACTTCATCATCCTTGACTCTGATTCAGAGAATGAGTAGTAATAAAAAATCCTTTGTGAAGTGCAAAAGCTTTTTTAATGCTCGTAAACTCTCTAAAATGCCCACAGGTAATATGAATCCCACATGTTGGTAATTAATAATAAATATTGATAATAGATAAGATGATAAGATTTTACAATGAGGCTCTCCATTATAGCCTTTAGCATGTGTAGTGAAGGGTTACACCCTTTCACTTAGTAATTAATAAACTATAATTAATATATTATTTTATATTTGTTACATTGCCACTCTCTTGGAAAGGATTTGTCCTAAAATCCTTATAATGTGGTCGCATCGTTCTGTTCAATGTTCTGGGTGACGACACAAGTCGATACGAACTCCTGAGTGTAGAGCAGAAGTTTTGATATGTGGACGGGTCAATCCACCCCAATTTGATTCTTTGTTGAACATCACACTTTATAAGTGAATTGACATCCTGGGATTCGAGTGCACGAGTGTCAGCGATTTCTGTAGATTGTGTACAATTCTTAAGATACTGATTACTATGGTTTGGATGTCGATAGGGAGTTTTTTCAATGTCATTTTATCTTATCAAGTTTTTGCTGTCTCTTTGGATTAATATTTGCGTAGGATTCTCTTCTACTGGAGCGACATCTAGAGTGATGATCTAAACTGGGTCGATAAGTGTGCTTTTTTCCATAAATTGTATTTCTAACAACTTTGATGTTTTGTTCTGTATATCTTTTAACTTTTTTTCTAATTGCTTATTTTCACTTTGAATCTTCTTAATAATTTATTCTTGCGTTTTTCCTTCGTCTTTGCGTTTCTTAAGTTGTTCCTTGAGTTATTTATTAATATTTAGAAGGCATTGCTTTTCTTCTTGCTTTTCTAGGACTTTTCCTTCGATGTCTTCATTCAATTTGTCTACCTTCTTGGTACTCTTTAACTTCTTGATTTCCGTAACTCATATTTTATTATTATTTATTAGTCGATATATTTCTTCAGTATTACTTGTTAATGTGCTATTATTGACTTTCGTAATCTCCAACTTGTGCGCCTTTTTTGTGTCATCCCCTTTTTGCGGGAGTTCCTCAATCTGCTGTTGAAGACGAAAATTTTATGTTTCTTGGCATCTTACTTTTGTCTGGATTTGTGTGATTTTGTCATCTTTGTCTTTGATGATTTTGTTTAATCGATTTATTTCTACTTTATTCTCAACTTCCTCTTTCATGATTTTTTGGTTTTGTAGATTCTGATTGGGATATTTTGACTCGTTAATTCCTCAATTTGAATAGATAATCTCTCAATACATATTTTTAGATAATGATTCTCCTACTCTATTAACCCCTTAGAAATATCCAGCTTCATCATGTCCAATAGTAGACGATCATTGATTTTTTATAATGTAATTCTACTTTTCCCAATGCTACTTGTAGTTGTGATTGCAACTCTCATTTAGAATTTGCCATAATTCTTGACTTCTGGCGTTCTTTGACGATAGTTGGTTTTCCTTTTGACTATTG
>LPNX010495515.1:265573-326984 GCA_001517045.1 Pseudotsuga menziesii | reverse complement strand
ATAAAATAATAATAATAATTCACTAATAATTAAGGGTTTAATAATAGTAATAATTAATATATATAATAATAACAATTATTATTAAGTATAATAATAATGCATATAATTATAATTTTTTTTTTAAATTTAAATATAATAACAATAAGAATATTATTATAGTATTTTTTTTGGAATGATTCCAATTAGGGTTTTGAATGGTATGATTGAGGGAATAGTATGGAGGTCGTTGCATGCGTCGGGGTGAAGGAATGTGTCTAGAGGAATATGAATATTGGGAGGATGATTCGATGGAGCAAGAGTAGGAGGAGTTTGCAGATGGATGGTGGCACTGGATAGAAGGAGGTCACAAAGGTGGATGGGGAGGAGGAGTAATGGTGTGGGAACATAACACGGTGGGTGTGGGAGAACAGAGAGAGCGTAGGTTGTGGGGAGTGAGGAAGTGAAGGGAGTGTGACGGGAGAGTGTGTCAACGTGGAAGGGAGATAGTGTTGGTGTCGGCAGAGGTGAGGGCCAACAGGTTGTGGATATGAAGTGGTGGGCATGGATTTGGAAGGCTGCACAGGTCGCTGTGGAAGAGTGCACGATAGAGAGGGAGGGAGGATGGATGAGCAGATGCATGGGAGGAGCGATGGAGGCACAAAAGTGGAGGGATATATTACGTAGGGAAATTGGGGGCGTGCTAGAGGGGTGCACGCGAAGGTGAGGGATGAGAGGTGCACGAGAAGGTGGTAGGGCGTGGATACAGTAGCGGAATGGAGGATATGAGGCATAGAGAGAAATAGCAGGAACGAAAATGGAGCTGCGTGATGGAGAATTTTGGAGGGAGATGTGAAGTGAGGAATATGGAAAGGGAGATAACAATGCAGGAAGCACAGAAACACCTGGGAAATTGGTTGTATAGGTGAGGGGATGGGAGTTTATGATTAAGGACCCAAAATTTCAGAGAAACTCTGACAATTATGACCAAACCCCAGATTTGGAGAAGCTCCAAGATGGATGGCTAAAAGGCTGGAATCAGCAAGGCCCTAGAAGGCTCGGATACCACTGAAGTGTAAAAGCTTTTTAACGCTCGTAAATTATCTAAAATTCCCACAGGTAATCTAAATCCCACATGTTAGTAAGTAATAATAAATATTGATAACAAATAAGATGATAAGATTTTACAATGAAGCTCACCTTTATAGGCTTGAGCATGTGTAGTGAAGGGTTACATGCTTTCACTTAGTAATTAATAAACTATAATTAATATGGTATTTTATATTTGTTACACCTTGCTTCCAAGTCCTTTTGTTCTTTAGAATTTCTATGTTTTAAGAAAGAGGATATTTTCAAATTCGCTAGCAACTCATACTTCCAAGTTACTAGGTTCTTTTGGTTTATAAATTTTTTGTTTTGTTATGCCAAGGGTTTTCCCAGATCCTCTAGTATCATTAGCTTAGGGTAGATGAGAAATGCCAAATTTTGTAATCTGTATATGATAATCCTTGGTTCAGTAGGTAAAGCAAGTCAATCTATTAGATTTGATACATATTAGTTTCCTTTTATTCAAATATTTATGTTGCTTATAGCAAGATATTAGTTTGTGTATGTACTTACCTATTTATAAGAAATATCTCAAATATTCTATTTTGATGAAAAATCAAATTTGAAATGATATAACCTTTTTGTCTATTAATAGAAATTAGTACTATAAATTTAATATTAAAAAAATCCATAGAACACATAACACAACAATTTACAATGTTAGTAGTACAGTGAAGGAAGATGTTGCCACTTCAATTTAGAGCTAAAAAGGCGGCTTCCATATTATTATTTTTGCAAGCTTCTCACATAATATTAAATTCAACACACACACACAAAATTTAATTACTGGCCTAAACAAAGGGAAACTAGGCCATCCATTGTTCATAGTCAGGACTGATCCAAAGATCCATACCAAACCATAGTGATAGCAGTTTAAAATCAGTCATTAAGACATGAACAACTAAACTAAACAACATTCCTATAAAATAGAAAAAATACCAGACTCGCTTCCTAAACATCATTAGGGATCATAATGAAATGTACCTTGTTAGCAAAAGGAGGCTCACTTGAATGGAGCTCAAGTGTCTTAGGCTTGAACACCATACTCGTGGTGATTTTAGATAGAGTGCTGATTTTTTTATCAATTCCTTGATGGTTGAAGAAATGAGGTTTAGATTGGAATTAACTCTTGGAATTTGTCCTTTGTTCTAGTCAATATTATCCTCCAAATGTCTCCCTAAATTTTCTCCTCCACCATGGGAATCCATCAGAGACTTACCTTCCATGGTTTCCATATTCCAATAAAGAAACACAATCTTAGTGTGTTTTGTTTCCTTGGTCCTCAAGGAACATGCATTCGTTTCATAATCCTCCCATTCCATTCATGCCTCGACTTCTTTTGGCTAACTGGTTCATGCTTAATATATCGCTTGACATCCCCAAGGAATTGTTGAGTCTCATTTGAAATTGGAGTAAAATAAACATCCTTTCCCTCTGCAATCTCCTTCTACACCCATGCTGGCATTTGTGTTCCCCATTGCGCATGCCCCCTACTATTAAATTTCTTGGGCGTCACCATCACTCCATAGGGCCTCAAAACTAGGACACCTTAATCCCAAATAGACATGTACACAATCTCACTATACCTTGATTTGTTTTCTTACTCGACACAACTCTCCCATTAGTGAACGAATGTTCAAGAGCTGGAGTTGGTCATGGAATATACATAAGTAAACCAAAGCAACATGATAGCGAAACACAATCTGGAAAATCTCATCATTTCCTTGAGACACATTACTAAGCGCCTCCATAATCATCATTTAAATGGAAATAATCTCTTCAGCGTGTTGAATTCTCAATAATGTCAACACATATCATCCTAACATCACCCCTCATCTTCTAGCATTGTCCTTGGTATGCGATCCCTTAACATTGGAGTTGTTCAAACTACCATGTATGGAGGAAGACACCCCTTGCTGCATGCAGAGAGATAGTTGTCCATGATTTATGCCAGATGTCCCATCCTCCTAAAGTATAATGGAATCAGTGGTTGTGTCCCTATATAAAACCTGTATCTGTGACCATGAGTCTTGAGCGTTGAGATTGGTGGAATATTAACCCAAGGTAGAGGCTTCAATCTAGTGCAAGTTTGCATCAAGCCCTCCACCTTGTCGAACAACGCCAACATTTTCCAATTGATCCATCATTTTATTTTCCAAGCTTCAAACATGAGAGGGAAAGATGGCCATATTATGTTGTAAAACTATAGTAAGAATTTCTATTTTGGCTTCCAGTATCCAATTATTCAAAATTTTGTTGATGGTAGTAACATGCACAAGTTTTTTGAGCATATTTATTATCAACTAAGAATCACCTTCCATAATAAGTTTGGAAAACCTTGTCAGGATGCAATGGTAAACCTTTGGATAAGAACTTGTAATTCTACAACATTGTTTCTATCTCATCCCATGAATCCTACATGAAGCCATACAATCCCTCTAGAGGTATTCCTGAAAACTCCAACCCCCCTTCCAAACCAAGATTGCGTCCCATAGAAGCTTCATCAAAGTTGAGCTTCAAAAACCCCATAGGTGGAGGAGACCACGTAGGATAGATTGAAATAGAAGGGGCTTTGGAGCCCGAGGCATAGACAACAATATTGAGTATTGTAACTTGAAAGGATATTCTAAATGTATTTTACTTATGTAATCCAAGGGAGATGTTATTATTCCTCAATCGGGGTGTTACTATTGTAATTGGTCATCATAGAGTCATGAGGTAAATCCTCCATTTTAAGTTGGGTCAATAGTACCCTAATGAATATAAGATAATATTGTATTGATTCTTCCTAATTGAAGTCGTCCCACTTAGTTAAGTGGGGTTGACTTGTTAGGTTAAAAGTCAAGTGACGAAAAGAGTATAGCCTAGAGGAGATGTCTTCCTCATTTGAACACACACACTTGTGTATAGCACATAGGAGAGAGATATATATATCTGTTGGAGGGAGGCACACCTATCTGGGGTATTTTCTTGTACTTTTTATACGTCTTATACAAAGGAATTTTTGTTGGGTTTTCTTCCCCATGTGGGTTTCCCAGGATAAATCTTTGTGTTCTTTTGTGTGGTTGTGCGTGTCTATATTTCATTGATCCTTTTTCTTATGGTTATGTTGTTATTATGCTAAATGTTACAAGATATGATATAACCATTAAAAAATTAACATGGTATCAAATATACCCTGAAATAAGTATTTGTGCAGTCGAGACACTGCTACAACTACAACTATTGAAGATTAGGGTTTCATGCTTGAAAACCCTAGAAGACTAAAAATAGTCATGTTGGGACTTTCCCTATATATTGGGATTGGAGAAGGATTAGGAGCCAAAAAATTTACAGTACAAATATCAAATCCTAATGTACCATTTTTAAAAATTTCAGCCTCATATTTGCTATAATCTATGAGATATGATTCCTCCAAATAAGGGTTCCAGCCTCTCCCAGGATTTAGCCTTAAACAGATGACCTAGGGATAATTGCTATATCTCAGGCTACGAAGGTCCAAATTAAATTTAGAAAGATGTTCCATGTAGGGAACAGACTTTAATTTATGTGGTAAAATTTTTAGACCCCAAAGGTGAAACACTGACACGTGGAAGTTTGTACAAGTTCCCTATGCTAAAAAGTCCTGAAATAAGTCACCTTGGGAAAATTCGCATAAGTCCCAATTGGTGAAACAAATTATGCTTTAACCTATGGGTTTGTAAAGAAAATAGAACATGCTCCCTAAGTGTGAATTTTAAGATATAGAGGAGCAGTAATTTTGGAGATGCCACATAAACAATATCAAGAATTCTGCAGAAGAAATTGAAGAAAACTAGGGCATCCGATATTTTGCAGTTCTAATCACAGTTTTGAGAAAATGAGAATGTTGCTTAACTCGCCTGAGGAGGCACATATTTCTATCCAAGAAAATATGAAAGATACATAAGTTGAAAAATTAGGGTTTCTCTGTCAAACCCTAGGTCCACCAAAAGCAGCATTCTAGAAAAGGTTTCAAGCAAGCATAAGATTGAAGCAGTCTAATTGGTCAAAGGAGGAGCTGCAGATCCAGAAGGAGATGAAGACAAAGCAAAAGAATGAGTCTGCCAAACAAACAAAGATAAGTATTTGAATTGTCTTTATTTTATATGTTGTGTATTATGCATGATATAATGTTTGCATTAATGGCAATATACTACTAATATGCATGTTATGGGTAAGTAGCCTATGGTGCTATACAACTTTCCATTGCTATTTATCTAGAATGAAACCTCTTTGCTAACATATTGGATTAGTGAACAATCTCAATGATGTTATGGTAGAGATGGAAGGCATCTGGAAAGTTTCCATGAGATATGGATGAATGTTTTATTGGCTAGAATAGTTGCATGATCATATCCTTATGCATAAGAATTTTTCATTATTCATTGTCCTATGAAATATTTTTGACCATGCAACTGGTGCATTTGACTTGTAGGAAAGGTCATGTACAACCACCTACAAGAAAAAAAGGATGAGACTTGTTTCAAAGAACAAGTGATGTCAATTCAAGATTCACTCCAATAAACATGAACTTGAAGCTCCCAGGGTCAGAGACACCGTGACATAAGAAAGAGATTCAGAATAATTTAAGAGAGTTGTAGATCCACCTCGAGATATGAAGGCCATATTAGAAATGAGAGATCATTCAAGATGAAGAAAAGTGTGGTGGTATTTCCAAACCAAAGTAAGAGGCCTTCGATACACTCTAGTTATGTGGCATAGTTGAGTGACATCATTGATACAAACCCTTCCAGCTATGGAATAAGCTATGATCAAAGAGTAACAATTGATCATAGGGAATGATGTCTAGGATATGGTTCTGAGACCTTAATGGAAGTTCTTAGTGTCCTCCATATGGATCTACAAGAACAATTATACAAAGAAAGGTTTGTGGTTTGTATCAGAAAGAATAGAATATGGCATGACATAGTCTATTAACCAGACACACTTCTCTAATAGAAGTATATATCAAGCAAAGAACCACCTGTGCATAATAGGATTTGTATGAGCTCAGAAGGAACCCATAGATAAGCACATCCAGGAGGTTGAAGATCACCTAGAGTGATGCATATCTTAACCTTTGCTACAAGGTTGAAGATGGAAACCTATAGAAGACAACAAGCTCATAGTTGGGTGCAAGAGGAACTTTTCAACAAAGTTCAAGATAAAGGGATCTTGGTATCTAGTAACATGAGATCGATACATAGTAGTAGAGGATGCTACCTGTCACTCCAGTACAGAATGCAGAGGAAAAATGATGCTATGCTTCAAGGGGAGTGACTATAGAATATATTTGAGTTCGACATGGTACGACAAGATGGACAACTTCCTGATGGACTAAGGATTTACCAAGAATAAAGTGGGTTCCAACCTTCAAGGTTGAATGCGGAAGACTGGGATATGTCGATGACCTAACATAATGAACTCATGGTAGAAGCAATGATGAAAGAATACCATTCATGTTTGGAATATAGTACTCAAACAAGAAATCAAGAGTGGAGTATCTTTCGACTAGATTTGTAAGAAAAACCATGTTGTTGATGGAAGTATTAAAAAATACAAGGAAATATTTGTGGCTAAAGGATTCTCTCAGAAAGAGGGAAATGATTATGAAGAGACATTTTCTTCAGGAGCAAGGTACACTTCCATCATAACCATCATGGAACTTTCTTCCATGATGAAGTGGGATCTACACCAGATGGATGTAAAGACAACCTTCCTAATGGTATGATTGAGGAAGAGGTTTACATCGAACAACCACAAGGATTTGAAGTTGAAGAAAGAGTGACTTATGTATGTAAGTTGAAAATTTCTCTGTATCGACTAAAGAAAGCCCCTAGAGCTTGGTATGGAAGAAAAGATAGCTTCTTGACAATCTTGGTCTTTACCAAGAGTAAAGCTTATCCTGACCTTTACCTTACGGTTATGGATGATGAACCTATCATAATATTGTTGTATGTGGATGGTCTATTTCTGACAGGAAATGAGAAATAGATCACATAAAGAAAGAAGAAGCTAGATGGAGAATTCGAGATGAAATATCTTGGATTGATGCATTATTTCGTAGGGCTAGAAGTGTGGCAGAGCCCAGAAGGAATCTTTCCAAACTAGGGAAAGTATGTTGTGGAAATCTTAAGAAGATTTGATATGTTGGATTGTAAAGACATGGCCACATCCATGGACACCAACCTGAAGTTGTTATCTGATGAGACATCAGAGTTAGTGGATACGACCCAGTACAAACATATTATTGGGTCATTAATGTATCTATTAAACACAAGGCCAGATATATGATTTTCTATGAAAACCTTGAATCAATGTCTAGTTAAACCTATAGGGATTCACCTGATAGCTGCAAAGCATGTGATGAGGTACCTAAAAGGTACGATAGACTCGGGTCTTTACTATGGTAGAGATCATGACTACAGATTGTATGAATATATGGATTCAGATTGGGCAGGAAGTGTTGTAGATAGGAAAAGCACCTCAGGTGGACGTTATTGTCTGGGATCCACCATGATCTCATGGTTTACTAAGAAAGAGTCCAGTGTTGCTTTCAGCACAACTGAAGCAGAGTACATTGCAGCTTGCTCTGCTAGTTAGGAAGAGATATGGCTTCAAAAAATTGATGTCAGGACTATTTGACATGGAGTTGGATACCACAGTGACTCTTTGTGACAACTATATTTGCATAAAGATGACAAAGAATCATGTGGGATATGGTATTGAAGGGAGATATAATAACACTCACTTGGGAGTGGTCCTAACCCTAATGGTATGGATGCTCTATGATGAGTCCTCATGGACGTCGTAGTATAACACTTACTTGGGAGTGGACCTAACCTTAGTGGTATGGATTCTCTATGATGAGTCCTCATGGACGTCATAGTATAGCACTTACTTGGGAGTGGTCCTAACCTCATTAGTAAGAATGTTCTACGATGATGTCTGACATTTTTATGTGGTCGAGATCTACTCTATAGAAAATACTCTTGCATGAGTATGCCTACACGTATGTGTAGATACCTTAGTATAACACTCACTCAGGAGTGGTCCTAACCTCAGTGGTATGGATGGTCTACGATGATTCCTTACAGATGAAAAGGACTGCATCTAGGTGCGGTCGAGATCTACATTCAGTTGTAGACCATTTAGCTGGTCGATATCATGGACCAAGTTGATGGAGGATTGCATCGTCCTTGGACTTATTTCCTAAAGTGATTGGGACTGATCGTCCTATAAAGAGATCATGTGTACTGCAGGTAGCGTGGCAACAAAGGATCAAGTAGATCGAAGTGCTGTTGCAAAGGATCAAAAGGATCAAAGTGTTGTTGCAAAGGATTGAAGTGTTGCTACAAAGGATCGAGAAGATCGAAGTGCTGCTACAAAGGATCGAAAAGATCGAAGTGCTACTAGGAAGGATCGTGAAGATCAAAGTGTTGCTACAAAGGATTGAAATGATCAAAGTGTTGCTGCAAAGGATTGAGAATATTGAAGTGTTGCTGCAAAGGATCAAAAGATCGAAGTACCACTGCAAAGGATTAGAAGATCGAAGTGTTTCTATGAAGGATCAAAAGGTCGAAGCATTGCTGTAAAAGGATCAAGTGATCATGTGATGTAGAAGATGAAGATATTGAAGAGTAACTGTTCCACTTACTAATTGTGAAAACTTCCTATGACGTATAGATATATAACCTCAATGATGTTGTAGATATTGTCTCTTTGTTCTCCTATAGTCTATGATGATGTTTTTAGTATAATAACCTTCTTGTTAAAGGGGAGTGTTGAATATTGTAACTTTAAAGGATATTCTAAATGTATTTTACTGATGTAACCCAAGGGATATGTTATTATTCCTCTGTCGGGGTGTTACTACTGTAATTGGTCATCACAGAGTCATGAGGTAAACTTCCATTGTAATTCGGGTCAATAATACCCTAATGAATATAATATAATATAGTATTAATTCTTCCTAAGTGAAGTCGGCCCACTTAGTTAAGTGGGGAAACTAGTTAGGTTAAAAGTCAAGTGACGAAAANAGATGTGTTCCTCATTTGAACACACACACTTGTGTATAGTGCATAGGAGAGATATATATATATATATATATATCTGTTGGAGGGAGGCACACCTATCTGGGGTCTTGTCTCGTACTTTTTATACATCTTATACAAAGGAAGTTTTGTTGGGTTTTCTTCCCCATGAGGGTTTCCCAGGATAAATTTTTGTGTTGTTTTGTGTGGTTGTGCTTGTCTATATTTTAGTGACCCTTTTGCTTATGGCTATGCTGTTATGATGAAAAAAGTTATAATATCTGATATAACCATTAAAAACTTAACAAACAACGAGAGGTGCGATAACCAAGCAGTGAAGAGTGGGCGCTCCACATACGAACATAGTCAATCTCTTCTTTCTAGGGAATAATATTGATGGTTTCCAAAATGTCTTTTTAGATTCACTATCAAACTTTTTCTTCAAATAAATGGGTATCTTTCAAGATACTTCAGTTCATTTCTTTCCAAATTTCCCAAAGGGTAAAGCCTAGAAAAGTTTCCAAATTCTATTGAGAATTTTGTTCTTAAAGGTTTTCAATCTCCAGAGTTCAATGGTACATCGAAAATAGTGTTGTTTTTGGTCCAAGATATCAAGGGTTGTAGCACCTTGATCCCATGGGGATGAAGAGAAGGGACGTACATTAAGGAGGTGATTAAGTTTTTTCTCTTCACACACACATAGAGAGAAGCTCAAAGAACCCTCAAAGCCCCTTTTTCTAATTTGTTCCCAAGTCAGAGATCAACGTGTGAATACCATCCATAGAAAGGTAAATATCTTAGGACATATATTTTGAGTCCAAAACTGTTTTCAAATTATCTTATCCTCTTTCCTTTCTTCGGGTAGAAGTAGGAAGTTGGACTACTTCATGCTAAAGTTTGCTATTGACCGGTATCCCCACCTAAGAGTGGTTGATCCTTCAATGAATTAGATGCATCATTGGTTGAGCTTTGGCAAGAGTTCCTCCCAAATTGAAGGGTTTCCTCTGAGATCCCAATGCTCCAAAGGCAGCAAATATCGATAAAGTCGAGGATTTCCACTATATTGTTAATATTGATGGACCTCATTTAGATTCTTGTCATGCATTTTCTTGTATATAGCTCCCCATATAGGATGAGAACTAAGATGTGGATATTGTTGCAAGGAATCCTCCCAAAACAATGTTGATTTGTCATCCCTAATTTCCTAGAAGCTATGCTTTTGAACAAGAGAATGATTATTCCAGGTTGTAGTCCACACTAGAGATATTATCTCCATCCTTCTAATTTGATGATATTTTGATGATTTGTACACATATTTCCTCATCCAAATTTTGCCTCAGGCATTGAGGGGTTCTTTAGCAATCTCCACCACAATTTTGCACCCATTGTTGCATTTTCCTTTTGTTTATCTTTAAGGCCCATACCTCCTTCCATCTTTGGTCAATATATTTTTTTCCATCCCATGATAGCCCATTTTCTGTGATCTTTAGTCCCTCCCCAGAGGAATATGTGTTGCGAATTCCTAATAGCCTTCAAAATGAACTTCAAAACATTCAGGATGGAAGAGAGGTAGATTGGAATTACTTGAAGCACCAATTTAATTAAAATTATTCGTCCATCTAGGTTGAGAGAGCAGAAGGACTAGTTATCAATATTTTTATCAAGTTTAGAGAGAATATTTTCCTAGGACATATTCTTAGTATCCTTATCTATCAGGGAATCTCCCAAATAGGTGGGAAGAAGGCAGCTACATTGGAATCCCAAGATGTGGGCAATGCAAGCTTGAAGATCCAGGGGAACATTGAAGAAAAATATATGGGATTCGTCTTTATTGATTAAGGTTCTTGAGGCATATGAGTGTTATAAGAACTAAGTCAATAGCTCGGGCTTCATGGAAAAAAGGACCCCCCAAAAGCATGGTGTCATTAAAAAATTGAAGGTGAGAAGTTGTTGGATCCTTATTAAAATGTTTCAGGCCCTTCAAGGAACCATCAAGGATAGCATCTTTAACTGAGTGCCCAAGGTCTTCCACCATAAGAATGAAAAGGAAGGGAGAGAGGGGATAGCCTTGTTGGATACCTCTCAAAGATGTGAAAGTGGAGGTGGAAGAACCATTGAGAAGGATAGAAAAGAATGCTTAAGAGGTGTGGTCTAGGACCCAACATGTCCACTCAACTAAGAAGCCAAGGGATAAAATAAATTGTTTGAAATAATCCTTGTACATATCCAACTTCAGGAGCATCCATGGATTCTTCAAGGTTTTGAGAGGAACAATCTCATTAGTAAAGATATTCTTATATAGGACTTGGATTCCTTCCACATAGCTAGATTGCTCCGGTGAGATGAGAAAAGGTAGTAGGCGATCCAATCAAGTAGCAATAACCTTGGTTATTATTTTGTAAATTACACAAGGATATGGGGAAACAATTACTTGGATGCATAGCTCCTCCCTCCTTAGGAATAAGTGTAATGAACATGGAACTCAAGGATGGAAGTACATCAAAGCATAATCAAGATTCCTCCACCAACACCTAGACATTTGCTTCAATCACTGACCAACATGCATGTAAAAAATCCATAGTGAAACCTTTGGGCCTAAGATATTAATTTCCATCCTCCATTTCCATCATCACCTTCTCAACTTCCAAATGGATATTGGGTGCATTAGGAATTCATTTTGGTCTTCCATAACCAGCCTTGGAAAATTCTAGATAATTTGGTGGATAAGATTATCTATGTTGATTAGGGGTTCCAAAAGAATAGAGCTATAGAAGGAAGTAAGTTCTCTTTCCATATCTTCATATCAACGTAGAGTATTTCCTTGCTCATTGTAGAGAGAGGTGATACAATCATGATGTTAATGCTTAATAATTTGGATTATAGGGAAAAAAAATTATTTGCACTCTCCCTCTTTTTTCCAATGAACCCTTGATTTTTGATTCCATAGAATCTCTTCTTGCTTATATCTGAGGTCAATTTGAGATTGCAGGGATTCTTCTTCCAATGTTGACAATTTTGATCATCCTTCCTCAATAATGTTTTGTTGTAATGGTTCCATTTACTGTTCAAGGGCTTATCTTGCTTGGAATATGTTATCAAAAACCTCTTTGTTCCATATTTTCATCTTATTTTTGAGATATTTCAAGCATTGTTGAAACCGATACAATTTGCTATCATTCATAAACTTTGATTCGCCACACCAAAACTCTATATTTTCCAGGAAATTGGGGTGCTGAAACCAAAACCATTCAAAGTGGAACAACTAATTATTGGGACAAATTCTAGATCAATGGTGAGGCTTATATGCCAATGATACGAACCAACATAGGGAAGAATAAAGGATTCGATAATGAAATTCTTGATAATGATTCTCTCAGATATGAAAAATCTATCCAAGCAAATGGATACTTATTGAGATCCACATATTTGATTATTCTAAGTATAGGTTCCATTGAGGGTTTCAATGTCAATCAAATTGAGAGCCCTCATGTCACGTCCCCTCCCCTCAGCTCGCCAATGGAGAGGACGCAACTACACTCTGCTCTGTCAAACCGAGAAATCTAGCCCCATGAACATAAACAGATGCATTGAAATAAAATTCATATGTAGATGAATAAAGCAATAATTAAACAACATAAGAAAATCTCATTCAACACATTCATATGTTCATAATAATAAATACATTGTAGAATTAATACAGAAAATACAAGAGAGCACTTATATTGTAAATGAGTTGTCCCGCAACTAGATATGTCATTGCAATGTTCCACCCAACCACTGTAGGACAGTGTGCTCATCAATATCTCAACACCACTGCCACCCCCGAGTTGGGCATGATTTCCACAAGGAACTAGGGAAAAACAAACTCACACATAGCCAAAACATATCAAAACTCAACCAAGCCAATCTACAGTTAGGTTTATCAGGATGCTAAGGTAGTGGAAAGGTAGAATTGATAAGTTAGTGAGATCAACCACAGAGCTATGGACACCTGCACAAGATCTATCTAGCTTGGACTTCCACAATACCTATAGCACACCCAACACAAGGAAGTATTCCCTTCACTTCTACATGGTCTCTCGGGCCATACCTTCCCTTCCAGTGCTCTTCAGGGTGTGCATAGAAGATTAGCCATCCCCTCTTGATATCTTTGTGAGGTTCCTCTCTTCAATAGGTTCATCAAGCCAATTTTGGGCCTATTCCACTCCTAAGTCTTATAGACCAAAGCAAGGGTGCACATAACAACAAAATACAATTGCTTGGCATGAGGAAAAATGTTTTGCAACCAAAAACAAATTGCAGATGGGAAAACCAACCCTGGCTGAGAAATACAAATTCACAAAATGTTTCTTAGGCATTACAGGGGAAAAAATGATCTCCCTAAACCCACGAATCAGGAAATCTCTCTTCCCATCCACTGAGCAACACAAAAACGGATTTCTGGGTATGGAAAAATGAGGAAAACAATAGAAATCATGAAGGAAAAAGAACAACAAGCTCCAACTACCCGAGGAAGAGAAACGCCTGGGTGAATAATGGAATGGGAAACAATTTCTAGGTATTTACTTTCCCAATAAGTCAAAATACATTTTTCAAAAAATGATGGCTTCCCCCATATGAATTTGACTCTCTTCCATTCCCAAGGCATTAACTACCTCAACCAATTTCTAAAAAGAAATAAATGATTGGGTGAATAAGACAAAAAGGTAGTTGACAGCTTTATGGGTTCTCCCATTGACATTTGGCTTTACCCTATTGGCTCAAGGGTTTGAATAATTTCCCCCCTATTCCTTTTCAAATCATCCCCCCATCTCTTTGTTGCATAGACATAGCTAGTTGTGGGTATTTTTTTTATTAAATTGCATATTTACATGATTTCTTACTTTATATTGTGCATGGCTAGCAAAATACAATTGCTTGGCATGAGGAAAAATGTTTGGCAACCAAAAAAAAATTGCAGATGGGAAAACCAACCCTGGCTGAGAAATACAAATTCACAAAATGTTTCTTAGGCATTACAGGGGAAAAAATGATCTCCCTAAACCCACGAATCAGGAAATCTCTCTTCCCATCCACTAAGCAACACAAAAACGGATTTCTGGGTATGGAAAAATGAGGAAAACAATAGAAATCATGAAGGAAAAAGAACAACAAGCTCCAACTACCCGAGGAAGAGAAACGCCTGGGTGAATAATGGAATGGGAAAAAATTTCTAGGTATTTACTTTCCCAATAAGTCAAAATACATTTTTCAAAAAATGATGGCTTCCCCCATATGAATTTGACTCTCTTCCATTCCCAAGGCATTAACTACCTCAACCAATTTCTAAAAAGAAATAAATGATTGGGTGAATAAGACAAAAAGGTAGTTGACAGCTTTATGGGTTCTCCCATTGACATTTGGCTTTACCCTATTGGATCAAGGGTTTGAATAATTTCCCCCCTATTCCTTTTCAAATCATCCCCCCATCTCTTTGTTGCATAGACATAGCTAGTTGTGGGTATTTTTTTTATTAAATTGCATATTTACATGATTTCTTACTTTATATTGTGCATGGCTAGCACAATAACCATCGGCATCAATTTTAATTGTCGAACCATAGGTATCGATTCTAAATGCTAAATCCATGGTGGGGCCTTGGCATTGATCTCCTCACCATGATTTAATAACGATATTTACATCATTTGCAATTTTAATATAATGGGGTCAAAATTGGGATATTACACCTCACAGTATCCTGAAACACTTCGCTTCCAGGTTTCAATCTTTGAATGCCACCATTTTTTAGAAAGGGAGATGATTAAATTAAAATTGCCCCTTTTGATGCATTGTTTGGGACCAAAGATAGAGCGAATATTGTGTAGGGATTTGAGGAAGTTGACCTTATCTCTAGTGTTGTTGGTCCATTCATATTACTTACGACCCCTATTTATTTTGTTCCTAAAAGAAGAATTGAAGCATAAATTGATCTAGGGGTAAAAAAGAAATCCTCATAAAAGGTCAGACCCCTTGTTCCTCTCCAAGCATCAACAACTATAACCCTAACATTTGTCAAACAAGTCTAACTATCATGTCAAGCATATCACTATTGCATTTTGTTTCTTGTAACATAATAACACTAGTTTTTTAATCTTGGATTTTGTTTCTTAAGATTCTTTGCTTACTTTTTCCATTAAGGCCTCTAATGTTCCATGTGACTATCTCCATATTTAGCTGGAAGGAGAGGGAGAGAAGTAACACACATCCACATCTACATACATCCCTGAATCAATTAGTTTTTCTCTTAGCTCTTGTAATAGTTATTTCTTGATTTTATGCCCCCTCCATTTTTCATTCTTCAGGGGTTATTGCTGCTCTTTTAGAGATAATCGGTATTGACCTCCAAGGATAGGCGGGTTGAGCTACTCACCATCTTTGATATAGATCAATGCGATCTAACTTTCAAGAGAGATTCCTTAAGAATATCCAGTGGCTGGTAGGGTCTGGACCTTTTTCTTTTCATAAGTTTCCTTAATGCCTTGTAGGTCAAGATCTCGAAAGTCCATATCTTCCCTTTCATCTGATAGAGAACCTTCTCCCTCACTCATGTGGATTTATTCAATGACATGTTCAAAAGTTGACATTTGTCGATCTTCCATTTGTCTCAATTTGTTGTCATCCAATTGCATTTGATTTGAGATATGGTTTCCTTAGTCAATCAACTTGTTGTCGATTGAGCTTGTGTCTTGATTTCCTTCTAATCCCCTTTTGTTAGCTAAGGTTTCAAAATAGTTCCTAAATTGAGACTCCAAATCCATAGAGGGTTGTAACAATTTTCTCCATCCTTGATGTCACCAAGTTGAGATTGTGGTGAAACCTTTTAAGTCTACATTTGGTTATGGGTTCCCTTCCATAGGTTGCTTGTTCAGTGGGAAATCCCTAAAGAGATGGCCATGCTCATGGCACCTCCACAATGAAATGGGATGTGCGCATAATTGACAATCTGTATCTATTATATATCTTGGCAACTTAAACAAATCGAATCTGGTAATGTCTTCGAGATATGCATATATACACAAATTCGAGCAAAATATGTATACTTTCCTTGCTTTGTTACTTCTGCGACCTTCACAAAGGATCCAAGCATGGTACCTATGCATGAAAGAGTTTCCTAATCCTGGAACTCATGGGGAAAATAATATAGATGAATCTATATTAGAGTTGTGGAGAAGTCATCCTTTTCAAGCAAAAACCTTTCCATATAATCTCTTAAAAAAAAGCCCGCAAAATTAAAAAAATATGGACATTTATCAAACACTTGTTTCTATCTTCTAGGCTAGTGAAGATGGCAGTACAAAATCCTTTAGATCCCATGTCTATCTCCACATGGCCTTTTGGTTTCGACTTTGTCACTATCCATCATTGAGAGATTTCTCTATGGACCAAAACCCCAGAAACTTCCCTATCACCGCATGATCCCTCATAAACTTAATATAATCTCCAATCTTGGGTGAGATAACTTCATACTTTGGAATATTTTCTTCTTTCGAAATGCATCTCCTATGAATATATGATGCAATATTAGGTTGTGCTAGCTCACCATTTGTAGATCAAATCTCATAATGGGTATTCCCCACCTCTCTTGTTCCAACTGATTGTGTCGTTGTTGAATCAATATTCTTGTGATTCTCCCCCACCGATGAAGGGCCTCTACCTTGCCGCGCTTTAACCACATCATTGTAAGAGGAAGCACCTCTCCCTCCCCTAGGCCATCAAGGCCTACAACACTACTGCCCAAATTAATCCAAACCCTATAAACCCTAGTGCCTACTGTGAAAAAATCTGACCTTAAGCTATTTTCCAAAAAAACCAACTTCCATATTCATAAAGTGCTTACATCTTAAAAAAAACCTCTCCAACATATTTAACTTTAAAAAAAATCTATTTTTTTAAATATTATTTATAAAAAAAGTTTTGTTATCCTTATAATAAGCCATTGCGAACAAAATCATTTAATATTTACTCTCATGAGTATATTTTAAAAATGAATAGGTGTCACTACAATGTGTTGGTGATCTCCATTTATCATGAATATTTTATATTGGAGTAGTTTATTTGTTACATGTTTTGGACTTTACCAGGAATTTTTACTTGGAATTTGGTTAATTTTTTTTCAAATGTTCAAATCATTTTTTGAATGTATAAATAGATTCAACTTCCTCAAATACCCCAAGGCACCAAATTCAAATTTTGGAAGAAAAAAAAACAAATTCCAATAAAAAGTCATTGAAAAGTCCAAAACTTCTAACCAATAAGCTATTGCATTCACTTGTATTATAAAAAAATCAACAAAAAACTAAAGTAAAAGATAAATATTAAATATTATATAACTTGAGTGGATTTGACCATTAAAACATATATTATTTCTTTGTAAGTCATGAATTCAATTCAAGAAGTTAGGTTTGTAATTTATAATCTTAAAAAAAATACCATAAACTTAATCTTATTCATAATAAAAAATAAAAATAAATCATCTTATACATATTTAGCGTTATGATCATGGTTTGGAGAAGTCTTCATTAACTTGGGCATTTCTTGAGTGGAACTTTTTTTTCATTTTGAAAAAAAGGGCATTTCTTATCTTGAACTTTGGAAAAGAGTTTGAAATACTATAGAAGTATGGAACATAACGTTTTAAAATTACATGTAGTGGAACCAATAATGGTTAAGTATTGAAAATAGAAAACACATAATTAGTCATATTTTGGAAATTTTACCGACATCTAATGGTTATTGAAAATAGAAAACACATAATTAGTCATATTTTGGAAATTTTACCGACATCTAGATTTTACATTTGTAATGTAGTATTACATATTTATTTTGATGTCATAAATAAAACGAATCTACATGTTAGACTTTATATGTGTTTTATTTATTATTATTAGTATAAAAGATTAAATAAATATAATTATTTATTAATCAATTAATTATTATATTAATCAATTAATATTATTATTTTTATAAATATATTTTAATATATTTATAGTTTAAAGTGTTTATATTTTAAAATTTAGGGTGGAGTAGCAAGTATGTTTTATCTAAATAGCATGAAGATACTATCATTAACCTCCGCAGATCCTATGATTGTTCTCTGATCTAGACTAATATGCAAGTATTGGAAAATATTGTAAACTGGCTTGGAAGAAAGGATGACTTACCTTACCTTCCCTTTTTTTCATCTGGAACTTATGGAAGACCAGGAACTGCTACATTTTTTAAGAGAAATGACCAGATTCTATCTGTCTTAGCCACATCATCATGCAAAATGTTTCGGCCTACAAGGTGCCTCGGGTGAAGGGGGAAAAAGCTAGAAACATTGGCAACCCACCTGTCATCTCCTACCCCTCTGGTTTTTTGATGGGGCTGCTGCTAACTCTACTGGAGGAGCTGGTATCCTTTTATTAATCAGTCAATCTCATCATTTCCATATCAAAATGGGCTGTGGTAAAAGTACGAATACCCAAGCAGAGCTTTTGGCCCTATGGGCCCTTTTGTTATTCTCCGAATAAATTGGGCTTCCTGGAATTCATATACTTGGAGACTCTTTTATGGTTATAGATTGGCCAAAAGATATATCTTCTCTCACTATATTGGACTTAGAGGCTTGGTGTAACAACATCAAAAATCTTCTTGCCTCCTTTTCTTACGTTGATTATAAACATGTCTATAGGGAATATAATGAGAAGGAAGACATCTTATCCAAGGAAGGGCTCATTATGGCCTCAGGCCTACTATCCTTTACAGAATTTTGTGAAGGTACAGTCATTAGGGAAGCTACTATACAACTATTTTTGAAGAGCTTTGTTCTATTTAACCTACTCTTTCCTCTTGAGTATGGCACAGTATTACTTTTGATATTTTCATCTTGCTGAACTTCACCTCTGTGTGATTGATAAAAGACCCCCCCCCCCAAAGCCCTTCCTCGGATAATATATCTGGGTTCTTTGTATCTTCTCCATTGACTTTGTTTGGATAATCAGACTTTTATATTTATGTTATGGTGAGTGGATATTTATGTCGTTGTATGTTCGGTCTTCTTGAATAAGATATTGGTCTTTTGACTAAGCATTGACTGATAGTACTTGTCGATGTAACCTGTTACCTTTGATTCATTTTGAATATCAAGGAACTGCTATTTTTCGTCTGGAAAAATAAATAGCATGAGGATGAGACAAGTATACTATCGAAATTGATTAGTAGATAATCCATTTAACTAGAAGAAGGCGGTAACTACACATGGAGAACAAATAAAAGGTTACTTGTTCATGGCATTTAACTTGTGGCCTATAGTGTTTACGAGCCACAAGTTAATTGGCTATACTAATGTATTAAAGACTAATCATGACACCCCAACCCATATAATGGAAAAAGAAAAGCTACACTTTACACTTATTTGTTTTTACAACAATTACTTTAAAACATAAACTTTTCCACTCTCCACTATAATTTTTTTTGAAACAAGGTAACTTAAATTCTAGAGTACTTCCTCATGATTCAAGAATGATAAACAAGTACATGGTAAAGGTCTAGTTTTTTTCAAAGTTAAAAATTTACATTCTTTTTAGTGTTAGATCGCAAATACATCCTTCTCCAAGTTTCATAAATGGTAACCATCCCCTTTTTTAACGAACAACTTAGTAAAAAATCCTCTAATCCCTTCCTTGCAATAATTACATTGTATCTAAATTATGTATTTTGGAACATGGTTTTTAGCATAAAAGTCTCATATATTAAAATTTCATTTAGGTAGGTTGTTGTAATTTCTAACTCATTTATAACAAAATATAATAAAAATTTTAATTTTAAAGTGATTTGAAATGAAGTAGTTTAATGTTATATAATTTAGATTTTTTCTTCAAATTTTTTAATATAATTTTTTATTAAATTGTTACATTTTATTGTATATATATAATCTTTTATTAAATTGCTACATCTTTTTAACTAAAAATGGTTCAATATTCAAAATAGATACAAGATTTTCAAATACCTTAACTTAAACAAAAATTACTCATATCTATATTAGTTAATTTTCAATTTTATAAATTATTGGGTTTTAATATTAGTAAAGGAGATTTTTTTTCATAGATAAAAAAGACTCTAATATAATCATTGGTGTGCCATTTCTTAATATCATAATCATTAATTTTTATAAATTGGAAATACTTTATTTGTTAGAAGTTTTGGACTTTTTGAAATTTGATTAATTTTTTTTTCCAAAATTTAAATTTTAAAATTTGTCCAAACATGTTTTTGAATACATAAATAGATTCAACAAATACTCCAAGTACACCAAGATTATGCAAGTTTAATAACTATTATATGTTTCTTCAAGAATTAATTTAAAATTTCTATTATATTATGTGGAAAACAAACAAGAAAAAAAATGAAAAAAATTAACATTTAATGATAATGATGATGGTTAACGTGCATTGAGACCAAACTTGGTTTATCCTACCTAAAGAAACCAATTAATTAGTTTGTTTTAAAATTGTATTCCTATGGTCGAAGAGCTTGGTGAGAAGCCCCCCAGCTCACTATAATTTTGACAAGTTAAAATGCTACGAAGGTCAGTATAATGTTGGCATTCTAAGAGGAAGTGATTTTCATCTTCAATGTTCCTATTCTCACATAGATGGCAAATCCTTTCTACCCATGGTGTTTCAAGAACTGTCCAACAACCTGTTTCACTATAGAGCTCATGAGAGTTCGTTATTATCTTAGCTATATTAATTTAAATAAATAAATAAATAATAATAATAAATAAATAAATAAAACTAATATCTTTCTACATAAATTTTAACTATAAATAAAAAAATATAATTAATTTTAGGACTAATTCTTTTTAAAGTTAGATAGAATCAAAATCACAATTTTCTCCTTAATTAACTCTTTTCTTAATCTGATCTTTTTAATCATTAAAACTTGAAATAATAAAGGAGATTTTCTACTTCTTACCTCACTCCTTTATAAATCACTATTCGTCGGCACACAGTTTCTGGACAAGATCAATCTTTAAAGTGGGACCCGCACGAGCTTTGCAGACCCAACCGGATTTACTCCGGGCAAGGACAGCGGGGATGCGTTGCCAAGTCAGCAGACCCACTTAAGAAAAGATCTGGCTACGTGGCACGCAGCTTGTGGGATGAGGAGAAGATTAAAGCGGCAAAGTCAATGCGTAGTCGGTGTGCATGGAAGAAGAATCGGAAACAACATAAAAAGAGCAGCAGAGCCAAGAAGACTTGCGCACAGTTCCATGTTTTTTCATTTTCTCTCTTTCGCTTCATCTTTAAAGCGTGCGATTCCCTCAACTGCAAGTTACCGAGCGAATTTGCCCACTGAAATCAATTCAAGATTCAAGCCCGTCTGGTACGCAATTAAACCGTGGCCCGTCTGCTGTTTTTTGTGTTTTGTTTTAGATTGAATCCGCGCTTGCTTGAAGAAGATTCTAGGTTTAACGAGTGTGAATTGCTTGAATTATCGGTTCACTGCTTTATTGAATTATACTCTCTGTGTTGGGGGGGGGTGGTTAAGAGAGGAAGCAAAGTATTGAACGTGCAGTAGAGTTTACAGCATGACCACAGTGGATATATTGTATCCCAGCTCCCAAGATATGGAGGTGTTCAAGAGACCAGAAACAGAGCACCCATCGAACTACTTGTGCAGGTTTTGCAGCAAGAGATTCGACTCAGGAAGAGCTCTTGGCGGTCACATGAGAGCCCACGCCCCTGCGTCCATCGCTGCAGACACACTCACTGAAACGGAATTTCAGAAGAGCAAGAGGCCCGGAGCTTCGGATCACAAATCGATGGAGATGAAGGAAGAGGGATTGGATAATAATGGGAGTAATCTAATGTATGCTCTTCGAAGGAATCCCAAGCGCAGTTTGCGCTTTGCAGATCGGGACTACTCGTTTCTGTTGGGCCATGGGTTCGAGTTCAATCCCATCGATTCTTCTATGAATTGTGATCTGTGTTGGAAGGAATTCAGTTCATGGAAATCCCTGTTTAGTCACATGAAGTGTCACTCTGAAACTCATCAAGATAGTGGTGATGCCCATCTTGAAGAATCACAGAAGCATGAAGCCCAAGAGGATGAAGAAGAAAAAAGTGAAAGTGATGTTGATATTGAGATCAATCACTCAAGTAGAAATTCAAGGAAGTTTGATAAGTGGATGAAGAGAAAGAGATCCAAGAGACCCAGGTATGCAAACCAACTTAATCCCCATGAGCATTTTGGTTCAGAAACCAGTACTGAAGAAGAGGACATGGCAATGTGTCTTGTAATGCTTTCAAGTGGTGTTAACACTGCTCAAAACCCACAAGTCCAAGCAGGGGTTGAGGGGCCTGGATCAGGTGACCTCAAGCTTTCTAACACTGGTTCTCAGCTTCCCAAATGCATCAGGAAGAAGCCCAAATCTAAAAAAATTGATGGAGATGCTGGTCTTTTTGATGATGAGGTTAAGAAGGCCAGGTACAAATGCAACACTTGCAATAAGGTTTTTCATTCCCATCAGGCTCTGGGAGGCCACAGAGCTAGCCACAATAAAGTCAAAGGTTGTTTTTTGCAGATGGAGGAGGAGAACGAGAGCCTAGAGGAAGAGATTACTGATGAGGAGCTCATTCCTGGAACAGACTCTCAGCTGCCTGGCAATTTCCACAAGTCTCGTCCAAAGGATTGTTATCTTAAAGTTGGGATTGAAACTTCAAGGATCCATGAATGCTCAATCTGTCACAAGGTTTTTGCTTCTGGTCAGGCTTTGGGTGGTCACAAAAGATGCCATTGGGACATTGCCAGAGCTTCAGATTCTATTAGTACTACTTCCATCAGCAAGGAGACCCCTATGCTGCAGCAGCAGATGCCTGTAAGAGTGGAGCTGTGGGACCTAAACTTGCCTGCCCCTATTGATGATGATTGTGATGCTGCAGATTTTAATAATTTGGAGGGCAATGAAATGGATTCTCATGGAGCTTCTGATGCCCAAAGCAGCCACAGCCCTCCTTACTTGCAGTCTTGCTTGATGGCCATGAAATAAGCAATGCTCTTGTTCAGTGATCATTCCTATCTAAGTAAAAATGATGCAAGGAAAAGAAATTGGATTTGGCAGAGGATGGGATTCAGAGTCCCATTGAGAGTGAGTACAATCTAGGTTGCAATTGTAAGCCAGACAATTTTCTGTAATCAATTCATTCTTTGCAGTTTCTCTACTTTACACAGTTGACTTTAAAGTGTGCCAGAAAATTGTCTGTATTCTTATACAGTCTTTGCAGTTTCACTACTGTACAGGGTGGACTTTCAAGCGACACTCTCATGTATAAACTAATTTTTTATTTTTTTTCAGTTATGTTTGGTTAACTTAAATAACTTTAATAATAAGATACATGATAAGCAATATTCAGCCTGTTACAGACCATTTAATGCGCGGGCATTAAGTCTGCTGCATGCACATAGCCTACAGCAGGCTAAATATTGCTCACCAAAGTAAACTTTCCATGATCTATCACACTGATTATTTTTTTAGATCTTCAGTTTTATAATTTTATTTTCATGATCTATGACACTGATTAATTTTTTTAGATCTTCAATATTTAAATTTTATTTTTATTAAGATAGACTTCCATCAACAACTTTCTTGTAAGTGCATCTATTAATAAGTTGTAGAAGAATGAAATGTCCATTTTCCCGTCCCTGCAACACAATGAAAATCCAAAAATAATGACACAATGTTTCACTACTCTGAAAACATCTATAGATAATTGTTTTTTAATTCATTCACTTAGGCAACTCAACTATAATTTGATCCCCTATGTATGAAGAGCCCAACTAACCAGGGTTGAGTTAGAGGCGTAGACCAGCACACTAGAAACCGTGCGCAGCATGCATGAAACGCGCGTTGTCTTACTTGGAGTTGTGATGATGGTTTGGTATCTTTCTTGCTTTAAGTTGTGATGATGCTTTTGTAGCACTTCAACATCCGACCAACCATGAATCCACACACCACGCATGACACACCTCATATCTTGCTTCGAGTTGTGATGATGCTTTTCCACCACTTCAACATCTTAGCATGTTTGCACTATAATATTGTTTTCTAGTAGCTTTCAACCTAACACTTTATGTACAATCCTTTAATTAATGCTTATTATTGGCACTTCAAAATATATCGTTACAATTTTTTGATTTTTCTAAGGTTTTTGTCTTATTATTATTATTGAAATATAGTTAAAATTATAATTTTGGATTATTGTTTTTAGTGTAAAAATAAATACCAAGGATTTTGTCTTTATGTAATATTAATATTTAATATTTATAATTTTTTATTAGATATCAAATTAAAATTTTATACTCTAAAATTTTTACTATCTGGGTTGGAATAAGTTGATTTTTCTCGCATGATTTTGATAAAATTTAGTGGAACGATACAACTTGAAATCCACATTCACATTTACATGCAGTTTCGACCCTTTGTTCTTAGTTGGGATCCTTGTTTTTTCGTGGTTGTAACCATCACTTTAACAAGGCTATTGAAATAAAGAAAGATGCGCTCCAAAGTCCCACCCCCAGTGGGTTTAGCTACCTTAATGATGATACAAAGTCAAATCTTTTTAATGTTAAGTTTTGGAATTTTGGGTGTCTGAAAGGCGCGTGGGATAAGCGTTCACCAAATCGCCCCGTTTTTCCGGCCGATTTTTTATTAAAATCAGTGAAATGTTTGCTGTGAAATTGTTTATTTCGTTATTTTGGAATTCTACTAATCTTTTTAGCCCTTTCTATACTAAATCGGGCATTTTAAAACTACCCAGATGATTAAAATTACGATTTAAATCCTGGAAAATATGATTTTCACCAAAATTTATCTGCCGGATTCCGGCGAGTCGGGGGCGATTTGGTGAACGCTTATCCTGCTCCGTCTGAAAGGTATTTGAGGGTGTTGAATCCATTTCCACCATCAAAATTTAGATTAAAACATAATTACATTTAGATTTCACAAAATAAAAAAGATAAGATTCCAGTAATGTTGAGTTTTTAAACATCTCCAATTAAAATAGTCAAATTTTCTCCAATATTTTATAATATTTATATAAATGAAGTTATTATAAATTTGTAGTAAAATATAAATTTTATATTTTATAATCCTTATGTAAATGAAGTTTTTATAAATTTGTAGTAAAATATAAATTTTAATATATCAAGATATTAATATCAACACTCCCTCTACATAATAATATTTTTCATGCTTTTTCTACTAAAATAAAATAATAATTGAACATAATAATGATTTTCATAATTTTCCTAATTGATTGATTTTGTAATAAATATGTTAGCTTGCCACTCTAAATTGAGATATTTATACCTACTTCAACATATAAAATGACTCCATACCTACTTTAACATGCAAGAAGAGAGATTATGAAAAAATATAAATATGTATTATTTATACCTACTTTAACATGTAAGAAGAGAGATTATGAAAAAATATAAATATGTATTATTTAAAAATAAAATAAAATATATAAGATCATTATAAAAAAAAATTAAATTTTACATTTTTCACATTTTATATATAAAGATATAAATATATATTACTTAAAAGTAATTTATCATGAAATTTTCAAATTTAACAAGAATATATTTGAAAATGTAAATATATGAAATCATACATCATGTATATATTTGAAATTGAAGGGATTGAATGTACAATTTAAAGAGTAACACACAACCTTGTTGCCTACATTACAAGTTTAACCTTTGATCCCTTGCATAATGTTGTCAATAGTGTTGTTAATGAAGATCATGTGATTCGGATGTTAGACATTATTATGGTTATTGAAATATAACTTTATGATTGTTAATTTGAAGCATAACACTTTCATTGATCTACAATACAATTTAATTGATGTACAATACAATTTAATATGATAGAGTTGATGTCATTTAATGGATAATGTTTATGTATTGGTGTTATTTAAGGGATAATGTTTATATATATAGATATATATATAAAAGATTGGTATTTAAAATTGGTTATTTATATGTAGTGATTAAAAAGATTTTTTTGTGAAGTGTAATATGAGGTATTTTTTTATAAAGAATTTGATTAGAATTGGTATCTAAAATCATCATTTACATGTAGCGATTGAAAGGATATTTCTTGTGAAACCTAATATGTGTTAAATTCTTCATCTTCATGTAACAAGATATGCCTCCGATCTCTTTATGGTAGGATAAAAACAAATTCCATAGAAACCACAAGAAAAATCCTTTTATGTTAGGGACTTTAAATTCTTTATCATCCTACAGGCAATATAATATGAAATTTACTTGAGAAATTCACACACACACACACAAATTTGTCTTACATGGTTAGTATATGATTTGTTTTTATCCTACTATAGAGGGATTGGAGGTATAGCTTATAACATGAAGAAGAAGAAATTTTCTCATATTAGGCTTGACAAAAAAGATCATTTGAATTAGTATAGCCATATGTTATTTTGTGCCTATTAATTCTACGTTTTATAAGAAGCATAATATAGATAGAAATGCTCATTGCAATGACTTATATGAGGATATTTACAGTCTAAGAAATGAAGGCAATATCCTCTTGCTAGGAGACTTTAATGCTAGAACAACTAACCAAGTTATTATCTTAGGCAATGATTCCAACACTCATCCTCTATGGCTAAATAAGGACCTAGGTTTAGTTGGAAAATACAAAAGCAACACTGAACATTTGGTTGAGAATTTGTTCAATATTGAGTTGATCAAGCTTTATGGTTCTAAAACTATAATATATTGCAATGGTCTTATGAAGTGGTTGAAATCCAATCATATGACTTGTATTCATGGGATTGGCAATAGTTTCATAGGTTATAATTGGTGAATCCATGAAGATGGGTGTCTATTTTGGGGGGTCTTATGAGAAAATAAATTTGATTTTTTCATGTTTTTCAACTTTGGGCGAACGAAAGTGATATTTTCGTTTAGAATTCCACTTTAAAGTAAAAACAAAACTTTTAGAGAATTATGTTAGCTTTCTATTCATAATTTTTTCAATTTTTTTTATTGAGTTTTGATATGTCGTTTTGGAAAATGTTTGACAGTGTGTCCTTATAAAATGAAAGGACTAAAAAATAGACATGTTTGGTTGAGCCCCTAAAATCATTGTTAAACTTTTGTTTTGCAAAAAAAAAATATGTTACGACAATCTACACACAATATATTATTGCGATGACTATAAATTTGTAACCAACGGATCTATATACTAATTATAATATTTTTTTGAATTCGATTAATGGGGAAACCTTGTCGATTTTCAACATGTGTTTGGTTGCGCCACTTTTCTCTCAATTGACTATAAAATTTAAAAATATACGAATACCCTTTTGAAGTAGACACTCCAATTAAGTGCACCAAATTTGTTTCAATTTTTTAGGTGGTGTATTTTTAAATTTATATATTTTTCATTTCGCCGCATGTTGAAAGAGATGAAATGAAACTCGACACATGTTAAGAAACAAAAATAAATAAAACATCGGATCTCACCTATACACAACAAAATCTATACCTACATAAAGTAGATTCAATGACGAAACTAATAGTATCAAGTTCGAATGTCGATTTGTAGTGTAAGGCATCCATTTTACCTTTCAAAAATGGAGAAACTTGAAAATTGTGCAGGTTTCAAGTCTCAGAGGTTATTCAGCCGAATAATTATTCGGATAATTATTCGACCGAACAATTATTTGGTCGAACAATGTCTTTTTCTGTTACGGAACCATTATTTACAACACAAACGCAAAAAAAAAATCGTCGGCCAAAAAAAAAATCGTTGGCCATAATTTTTTTTAGCTCGCATTCTTCTATTTATTTGCCATCAATGGTTGGTTATCTATTCATCAACTATAAGTTATCCATGCATGACATTAAACAATAATAATACATTACAATTTATCATATTACTAGCACACCCACGAACAAAACAGGTACTCTTCGAGGAGATACACTAGGCTGAATATATCCTTTGTCTAGTAACTCCTGTAATTGTATTCTTCATTTCGTTAATTCTGGGATACTCATATGATATGGGGCTCATGATACTAGTGTTGAAAACGACATTAGATCTATGGTAAAATCTAAATATCATTTAGGTGGTAATACTGATATCTTATCACAAAATACAACTTCAAATTCCTTTAAAATAGGAAATTGTTCCAATTCCATTTTTTATTTTTCGGGCTCAAATTCTTTAATTTTGATGCCATAAAGTTGACACCCTTTTCTAATACACTTTTTACGTTGTAGTGCTGAAATTTGTCTTGTAGATAAAGGTCTATAAATTTCCTTCATTGTATGATACTTATCCTCCTCATCCACACTACTAAATTTTTTATGCAAATAGTCGATAACAACTTTATGAGATTCTAGCCAATCCATACCTATCAAAATGTCATAGGATCCTAGGGGAAGTATATTTAAATTATTTGAGGTATCCAAGTCATTAAAACCTAATAACAAATCTTTAACTATCTTCGTAACTTTCATTTTTACCTTTGTTGCCAGCTATACCAGCCATGCATTTTTTTGTTTTTCCTTACTAAGTTTACACTTTTCAACTACTTTTGGTGCAATGTAACTTAAACAAGATCCTAAATCGATAAGTATAGAAACATGTATGTTCAAAACTTTACCTTCTACTTCCAACATGGTGGATTGATGGTCCGCCTGCCGATATTCCAAAGAAACATTAACTATAGGGATATTCTTGGCTATGTCATTCACAGTAGAAGCTTCCTACAACATGCTTACAGGTTACTATTCCATCCTCCACTGGAAGTTTCGATACTCTTTACCCCATTGCTATTGGTTGAACCTCGCATGTTGTAATTTTTATCAGTATGACCTCTTGTTCCTTTTCCAAAAGGTGAGGGTTTAAATCCTTTCCTACGTTGATCAATCTTTTCAATTTTTTTTATATTTCCAACTTCTACTCAATTTGGATATTTGTTTAAACAAATGGTAGCACAACTATTCCTTTCTAATTACTTCATCCATTGTTTAGGAATTTCAAACACAATCTTTTCCTTATACACTAGGGGTAAACAACTGATAAAACTGTATACCTTAGCTTTTTCAACTCTTAGGTATGGTACATAGCGTTGTAAATTTACAAACTCGGTTACAAATTCTTCCATGGTTAACAATCCTAGTCTCAAATCATTGAATTATTGGGCTTTCTCATCATAATATCGTTTTGACATATACATTTTTCAGTAGTTTTAAAAAAAATTTCCAACTCAACTCTTTACTACGTATCATTACTGACACTCTTATCCTCCTTCCACCACAGAACAGATTTAACAACCAAGATTCTATCACTTCCTCAAATTCTCCATCAAACATGGAGGGCCTTAACTTTTTGAATTCTCCCTGTAACTCTACAAGTCTTTCTTTTTGTTTTTCTGTATTCATTTCATCACCTTTCTTTAAATCCTTGGGGGTTATATAGGATGCTATTTGTAGTTTTCTCACTACTGCAACTTTGTAGTGCTCATTTTCTTTTCTTGTAAGGAACATAAAATAAATATAATAATTAAATTGATAATGTTACCTTAGTATAAAAAATATTAAAATTCAAAATCAAGTTGCTAATTCTACCTTAGTAATAAAAAATATTTCTATCGAAACTTTCTAACATTTCTAACATTCTCAACTTCTCAACACTACATCTACAATCATACATAAACTTAATAATACATACTTTCATATATTTTGCACCTATAAAAACTTCTTAACATTCCTAACCTTTCCTAACATTCATATATTTGCACCTATCAAAACTTTCTAGCATTCTGAACATTTCCTAACATTCATTAATATATTTACACCTATTAAAACTACCTAACATTCATTCATATATTCGAACCTATCAAAACATTCACTCCTAACATTCCCACATTCACTGCTAACATTCACTCCTAACGTTGCACCTATCAAAACATTCTCTCATAACATTCCCCCATTCTCACATTCACTCCTAACATTGGCATTCCCCATATATTCATTCTTAACATTAAAATTCCCCTATATTCATTCTTACATTCATTTATACATTCATATATTTGCACCTATCAAAACTTCCTAACATTCTTAACATTTCTTAACATTCATTCATATATTTGCACCTAACAATTCCTAACATTTATTTCAAACATTCATATATTTGCACCTATCAAAACTTCCTAACATTCCTAACATTAAGATTTCCATATTCATTCTCCATATATTCATTCTTAACATTAGATTGCACCTATCAAAGCATTCATTCCTAACATTCCCCTAATTCCACATTCACTCCTAACATTGCACCTATCAAAACATTCACTTCTAATATTGCACCTATCAAAACATTCACCCCTAACATTCCCCCATTCCCACATTCACTCCTAACATTGCACCTATCAAAACTTCCTAACATTCTTAACATTAACTTCCTAACATTCCTAACATTAACATTCCCATATTCATTCCCCATATTTTCATTATTAACATTATATTGCACCTATCAAAACATTCACTCCTAACATTACCCTATTCCAACATTCACTCCTAACATTCTCCCATTCCCACATTCACTCCTATCAAAACATTCACTCCTAACATTCTCTTATTCCCACATTCACTCCTAACATTCCCCCATTCCCACATTCATTCTTAACATTCATTCCAAACATTCATATATTTGCACCTATCAAAACTTCCTGACATTCCTAACCTTTACATATACATGTATATAATCCAAAAAAACAATCATGTACATGTGAGTTCAATGTACAAGTATATAATCCAAAAATTAAGCTCATCGATGTCCAAATCAACTACATTATATATATATCTACATAAAAAGAACAATATAAATAATTCTCTAAATGGAAGTCCACCACTATCCTCGACTAGGGTCTTCCCTTGGACTCGTAACAATCTGCAACATGTATAAAAATAGATTATGAATATCATAAATTATTTAAAGAACTTTAAACCAAAATCAAAATATTAGAACATTAAACTAATATATCGAAGAACAATTCAATTATTAACAAAATTACCTCCAATTCTCTATCATCCAACGGAGTCTTATGTTTGCCTCTAAAAGGTGGAGTAGACCCAAGCTACAACATATATAAAAACAATTTATAAATCTTACAAATTATTTAGACTATTTTAAACTAAATTCAAAAAAATAAAATATTAAACTTACAATTCCAACACTACCGTCCAATGGAGTCTTTTCTTTGCCTCAAAAAGATTGAAGAGACCCAAGCTTCAACATATATAAAATCAATTTACAAATGTCAAACATTATTTAAACTATTTAAACATATATATCAAAGAACAATTCAATTATGAACAAAATTACTTCAGTGCCAATATCCACATCCATCAAAGAACCTATATCTTCACATCCAATTTCAATATGTTCTCTTTCCTTAAAATTTAAATTTTGTTAATAAATAAATCATAGTAAAGACAAAAAATATTAAGCTTAGCAATTAACTTAAAAAACAAAAAAAATAAAGCATTAGCTCACAATAGATGGAAAATCATCTAAAAAGTTCGAATCTAATGAAACATGCATAAATAAGTCAAATTAACAATAAGATACATAGTTAAATTTAAAAAAATAAAAAATAAAAAATTTTCAAACATAAATATAAATGAGTAAATTTTAAATATACCTCTCCAATATGCTCTTCTACATTTCCAGCATTTTGACTAGTGGAGACTCTAAAATTATGTTCATTTAACAATCGAGAAAACTGAAAACAATAAACATTTACATAACGTATCTATTACTATACATAAAAAAATAATTTATCATACATAGATATAACGTAACAAAAAGTTTAATTCAAATTAAATAAATAAAATTAATAGATTGAAAGTACACAAACCTCTCATATACTTGATGTGTCATTAGATATTCTATCAGAAGCTATATTACGACAAAGCTTGGCATAGGCCTTTAGATCTTCAATGCCCATACAATCTAACTCATCATTTGTTTTGTAAACAAAATTTTGTCGAATAGTGGCTCGAGCCCTCTCTCGACTCAATCCAACATCAACTCCTACAAATTCCGAAGTCAAACCTTCGGCAACTTTATGCCTTATAGTTGTCCCAACTTATGATGTGGGCTCCATCTCCAATTTGTAAGTCACAAGCCTAGGTGGACGAGATATCAGAGGTGGAGGTAAAAGAGTACTGGGATCTCTAAGGGCACCTTTTCGATTGCATATCCTCCCCTTTCCAACTCCATAAAACTCGAAATGAATATCAGTATAGTCTGGCTTCATTCCTAAAAAAAATTCAACATAAAAAAACCTAGCAAAATAATTAAGAACCTCATCGTTCCATGGCAACCGACCATAGTCTGTAAGAAACCAATCATATAAAAAATGTGAAAGTTCAGAGTGCTTAAAATATTGCACTTTCAATGCTTTCCACTTTACGCCCTCTTTGAAGTTGAACATTGAGTTGGCATGTTCTCTAGTCACCCTCTCCTTCACAACAACCCACTTGTATGGACCCATCACTTGTGCTTTTTTTCTTTGCATCAAGGTAACAAAACCATCTGTTGTTGGTCCAAGATCCTCATATACCTCAATGAATTTTTGTAAAGATTGCAAAACCATCTCCATACTTTGTTTGTTCTCTGGAGCGAGATCCAAACTAGAAAGATCATTTTGCAGCTTGTCATAGTGAGCCCTACAACTTTCAAGGGTCGTTTGTTGAAGACTACTTTCCCATGGAATCTCCTTCGGTAAATCTAATGGATAGGTCGTAATGTGCGTACAACCCTCAGCTAGTTGGACATATTGCGTCCTTGCTTGACCTTCACCACCCTGTGTAGGATGACGAGCGTCTTGCAAACCTTTCTCTGCTTCCCAACTTGTCTCCCGTATAGAAGGTCGAGATACACGTTCACCCATAGATGATAAGGGGGAATCATCTCTACCACTATCGCCACATCGATGATCAGATGAATGTGAACTATACAATAAGCTTGAGTCCCAAGGTGAAGTCAATAATCTTCAATTTTTATTTCGGACACCAACTCCCGAAGAATGTGATGACCTCCTATGCTTTTGTCTCAAAGGCTGCTCTCTTTCCATTGGATATGATATCTACAAGTTTACACAAATATCAATTTCTACATGTTAATTAATCAACTTCAAAGACCTAGCTACTATTAAAACTAAGATTTCAATGAAATATAAATAGAAAAACAAAGGTGGTATGGAGAAATAACATATGTAAAGACGATGAGGCTTCTTCATGATAAGGAAGATCCCTGAATCCACTAAATACACTGGTATATGATGGCTACTACGCACGCTATGTAACGTTTTGACCCCAACACATGCTATAAACTTGTTTTGGTTCAGAGGCCAAAGGTTGAAACATAGAGTAATTTGAAGCCAAACATGCTGATCCATTAAATAATTTTGCAAGTCGAGAGCTGGAAAATGCGGGGAGATAGTGTGTCAGGCCTAAATATCCAGGCCTGAAGTTTGAGAGTCGTAATGCCTCAATCACTAAGGGCTTAACCTTCTACATGTTAATTGATCAACTTCAAAGACCTAGCAACTATAAAAACTAAGATTTCAATAAGGACCTAGATATCACTAATATTATCTAATAGTTCTTTAAATGATTAAAGCTAATTTATTATCTATTTCCATTTGATATGATATCTACAAGATTACACAAATCAACTCATATCATATTCAAATTCTACATGTTAATTCCTCATCTTCAAAGACCTAGCCACTAAAAAACTAAGTTTTTAATAAAGACCAATATGTCCTCAACATTATCTAATATATCAACTCATAACATATTCAAATTCTGCATGTTAATTCCTTAACTTTAGAGAGCTAGCTCCTATAAAAACTAAGTTTTTATTACCTAGATGTCCCTAATATTATCTAATAGATCTTAAAATGAAAATAGCTACACTATTGTTGGATGTATGAGAAATTAACATAGCAATCTCTGTGTTTTTGATGTATTTTAGATTTTTAAAATTAATGGAAAAAATATCATCAAATATGAAATTAAAGCTACATTTTTTTATGTCAACTTCAAAAATTTTCATTATTCCATAAAATCATAAAAAACCCTTATGCTAAGTAAACTAATCAGAGTCGGAGTTGATGAACTCTGCATGGACAGAGTTCCTCAACTCTATCCACATGGACAGAGTTATGTTCATCACTCCATGTGGACAGAGTTCATCAACTCTATCCATGGACAGAGTTTTCATTCATGAACTATGTCCATAGACAAAGTATTCATTCATGAACTATGTCCATGGACAGAGTTGATGAACCAATATCTTCCTTATAATACCTATGAACTAAGATTAAAGTTTAAGAAAATGCACAATATCCTAATATAATAGTAAATATAAATTGATAAATAATAAGCATTATATAAGTTATATGTTTCTTTTATGATTTATATTAAAAACACATAAGATCAAACAAATCAGTAATCAGAAAATCTGATGTTTTATGTGTAATAATGTATTTTGTTTCTGATTTATATAAAACGAACTAAAATATGTTTTGCTAAGTAAAGTTATTAGGGAAAGAGCTGATGAACTCTGCATGAAATACGTTTTGCTAAGTATAAAATATAGTCTAAGGCAAATGCAAGTACTTACCTACTCTACAGACAGACACTACTGCTGGCTACTAGCTACCTAGTCGTTATAGAGTTGTTAGTGAGAGCATCACTATTAAAATAGAGCTTCTATTTCTTCTTCTGCACTCATGTTCAGTTTCAATACTGACTGTTATCAATCAGCTATTGTGAATTCATGGATTTATCACATCAAATGGAAAGGACATATAGATTTCAACTTGGACTAGGGTGAGCGTCTAGGGATTGACTACATACACCTATGGATTCCCCCCCATTAGTCCAGCCTATCCCTATCGTTTTACGTTACACTTCTGGTTGTTTTGGTCTCCATCCCCATAAGAAGATAAAGCAATTATTTCTTTAAACTTGCCTTTCTCTATCTAACATTTTCTCTCTATGTTTCGGAAAAGCATGAAATGGCAATGGAACTTAATGCAATGCATCATGGACTAAGATAGTCATAAAGTGCCATGGGACTTATACTTCGGCTAGTAGTTGTATGGACTAAAGCAAGTAGTAGAGCTTATGGACAAAACTACATAGTTATTACACTACAGCTGAAGTTGTAACTCAAGCAAGACGTGAAATGAAAAGGTTTTGAAATCCTATCCCCTACCAACGAAAAAACATACATAAATAAATTGTTTACTTAGGGAGTTGATCAGCTCTGTCCATTTGGACAGAGCTGCAACATGTGCAATCTTAAATGTCATTTAGAGATGCTACATACTGCAGTTGCATTAATGGTGACATGAATTAATCATTGCATAACCCACCAAAACCCCCTAAATTATATATTTATATGAAGTTACTTCCCTCCCACAGATACCTTGCCCTATGTAGAAACACCCTCTGCTCTGCAGTCCATTAACTCCCTAGTTTCCTTAGTTTCCATGATATCCATTCCATCCCATCTGTATATCCCAAGTTCCTATAAACACCCCAACCATGGATCTTTTCTCTGGTGGAGTTATTTAAGCCTGCATAACCATGGATTTTTTTGGACAGAGCTATCTAAATATTCTATAAAATTTCATGTACATAGAGAATAAGAATAGGCTAATTAAAAAGTTATGGATTTTTTTGGACAGAGTTGTATAAATATTCTATAAAATTTCATGTACATAGAGAATAAGAATAAGCTAATTAAAAAATATAGAAAAAGAAAAAACATTAACAAATTTCAAGTTTTATGTTAAATTTTGTTTAATTAAAATCATTTAAAATAAGTATTACACTTAAAGCCAAATTCAAAATCTAAGATCTTATATCAATAGTGCTTCATATGTTATTTTAATTTTTTTTGCCATCAGCTCTGTCTAAATGGAAAGAGTTGTTCAGCTCTGTCCAAATAGACAGAGCTCAATGTCTACTAGATTGCAAATGGAACTCTAACTAGTTGTTCCCATATTACAAATGAAACTACTACAAACACAAATTTTTACTATAAACACAAATTTTTACCATATTAATTACTAATCATAAACGCAAATTATATGATGCTTGGCCTTTTAACAACCATACCCCTACACCACTAAGGCCCATGGGAACCATTAAAAAATGTACTTCGGCATGTCCTTAAGTTATTCTCTAACATTACCTCTACACCACTAACAACCATGGGAACCATTAAAATATAGTATTTTTTCAATTATAGCATATCTAATGTATAGTACTATAACACTTGATTACAACTTATAACTCTTCATTCAAAACAAATGGAGGTCTTCACATGTACATATGTCGAATTGTAATTCCTAATATTTGTTTGAAAAACACATATCTTAATGCATGTAAGATTCATCGTAATAAGATAGATTTATGGAAAAAAAGTTCTTGAATATAATACATTTAGGATCTAAGGTTAGTCTGAAGTCAAGCACATTACAAGACTTCATGTTGTTCAACCTACGTAGATCCCAAATTATAAATATGTGAATTCCAAATTATTAATTACTCTAAACACAAATTTTTACCTCACGGTCAAGGGGCAGCACAACAACATCACACGACAAAAATACCACGTACACCTCCACAAACAGACCTCCATACCGAACAGACCTCCACGCCGAACAGACCTCCATGAACAGACCTCCATGCCAAGAGGAAACTAGACATGTAGAGGGGTGACAAGATGGCGGATGTACACGTCAAACGGCTGGGTGATGTGGAGGGGGATGACAATCAAGGACCAACCAATCAGGTGGCAAGACGAGACATGTGGCAAGATGGGTGGCGAGACGAGTCGCAGGAGGATCAGGACGATGACAAATCACTGCGGGCGAAAATAACGGAAATGAGGCCACAACTGACCTTATATGGTAAAAAATTATTCGGCCGAATAATTATTGAAACGCCGATAAAAATTACCGGTTGGCAATCCGTTCCGTCAAATTAAACGGGTTGACGTTAAAGTTTATTCGGTCAAATAGATGATTCATTATTCGGCCAAATAACTATAATTATTTAGCTGAATAAATATAGTTATTCGGCCGAATAACGCCCGCTATGTTGTTTGGCCATCCGATTCTCACGGAGGTGTTACCCAACTTCAAGTTTTCACCCTTATGTGATATATGATATCCCCAAAATCCAACCATATGACATGTATTCATGGGCATGGAAATAGTGTCATAGATTATGTGACATCTAATACCCCATATACAACCAAATAATAAATTTTGACATCTTAAATGACCACGAGGATGGCTTAGACCATAGACCTTTAACCCTAACTCTAAACTTTTTCAGGAACATAGCTCCATAACAGAGAATTCTAATGACTAAAAGCACTTGATCTTCGATAAAAATAAGGATTTAAATATTGAATTAAAGTTATTGTTAAATGAGGATTTAAATATTGAATTAAATTTATTGTTAAATAAGGACAATATTGAAGACCTCTATCATAATTTTACCACAACCTGAGCTTTACTTCCATTAACGAGTTCTCTATTAAGATGTCGTGTTAAAAGGAAAATAGAATGACCAGCCCTTGGTATGATAAAGAATAAAAGCGTGCTAGAAAATCCATTAGGTATCCTTCTAACAAATCCTTAAAATACAACAAATATATAGGTACAAATCCCTAATTAAAAGAACAAAATGTACTATGTAAATAGAAGGAAAGAGAAGCATTTGCACCTCTCTAAGCTAGAACCTAAGAAATTCTATAGGAAAACCCTAAGTTGTAAGACTAAAGAAAACAATATGATTTCCTTGAGGGATTGGAATTCCTACCTTAAAAATATTTATGAATCCCCTAGTGTCGTGGACAACATTCAAACCATTTCTAAAAAATAAGTTATGTTTCTTTAGAATAAAAAAGATTTTGGGGTTAAGCGGCTTGCAAAAAGGAAAGATAAGGAAACGAAATGACACAAAGAAGAAATATTAAAATTGGTGGTCCTAACCTCATCCCTCACATCCACAAACTATTCAATTTAGTAATCAAGTAGGGTTTCCTAAACCTTGGACATCAAGTTTCATTGTTCATATTTTTGAAAGAGGGGATGAAACCTTGTTTATAATTATAGGACCATTATGATTTGACCTATTTTATCCAAGTTATATAGAATTATTTTGGAAAAGAAGATTAGTATATGGCTAGAAATTCATGGGAAAAGATGTAAAGGACAAGTCAGATGTAGTAGTTATCATTCAATTGTGGACCACCTTGTCATGCTTAGGACCATTGTAGAAAAATGTCACAATAATAAAACCAATCTTTTGTGTTGCTTTGTTGACTTCAAAATCATTTGAGCCAATGCCCAAAACTAACTTTTGGAATATATTAGAAGAGATAAAATTTCCTTTTGAGTTGAGAGTTATTTTGATAAGGTTGTAAGATAAGGTTATTGTCAAGTTTAAGAACTTTGAGGGTTGGTCAGAAGAAATAAATTATAATACAGGAGTCGAGCAAGGTTTTGCTTTGTCCCCTACCTGTTTTGGTATATACATTGCCAAGTCTGAGAAGAGTGTTTGGAAATATCAGGTTATGTGGAAATGCATGTAGTTGGTATAGTCATCATCCATATGATCTATGTTGATGATATTGTTTTTATGGTGTGGAGTCCCTATGATCTCGAAAAGAAACTAAAATATATCAAGGATTTCTACTCTACTACAAGTATGATTGTTAACACTAAAAAAACAAAGGTCATGATAATCAAATCCAAAAAGATCACTTATGCTAATTTCATGTATGACAACAACATCTTCGAGGAAGTGAATTCATATAAATATCTTAGAATATATCTTCAGCGCAAGATTAATTGGAACTATAGCATTGCGAAAATGATAAATGGAGGGTATAAATATTTTATGAACTTTAAAATAGTTACAAATCAACAGACCTTTGGGTTTGGGATAAGAAGAAACACCTCTTTGAGCCTCTTGTCAATCATGTTATCTTAATATTTGAATGTGAAGTTTGAGCTACAATATCTGTAGAGTATGATGGAGAAGGATAGAGAAAATCCAAAATCATTTTATAAAATATGATCTCAAGATTAAAATCAATACACCTTATCTTATCCTCCTCTTAGAAGCGAGTCTCCCCACCATTTAGAGCATGACTATGACTAGGTACCTAATGTACATGAACAAGATAAACAACATTGGAGACAAGAGTCTTCCTAAGATTGCTTCAAAATCCAATAAAAACCACCTAGCACAACTTAAGCAATGTTGGCATAAAAATGCCAAGTCTTGGCTAAATCATTGGTGTGTAGAGAAATAGGCCCTTTGCAGAATAATGATAATATTAAAAATATTATTACATCTAAATTTAAGGAGAAGTTGTGATGTGAGAAATAATTATAGAGTGATAGAAACTTAAGATGCTATAAGGAGATGATTAGCCCTAATCTAGAAGATAAAAATTATTTCTATGTTTTAACTAGTGTAAATAAGAGAATAAACATTACTAAAATAAGAAAAAACTCTTAGGAGCTTCATAGTGAAACATGATAAAGGAGAATTCCTAAAACATTGTGGGATGAATGAATTTGTCATCTTTGTGACAGTAAGTGAAGATGAAATCATTTTCTCTTAGAATGTCCCACGTACACCCATATTAGATCACAATTTCAATACAATTGTTGCAATAGTGACCTTCCTAATCTTTTAACTCATCACAACTATGGTTTTCTAATAATGTCTCTCTCAAAGATTTTCAAGCACATAAATGAAATTATAAAGAAAACAAAGTGATTCCTTGCCGTTTTAAAGGTTTGGTAGACGAAAGTTGTTCTTAGTGGGCACCATACATATGTATGCACATACATACATACATATATATGAGAAATAGAGAGACTTTCTATATACATATAATACATAAAAACTATTATAAAGAGATAAAAAGGGATTTTCACATTCACAAAAAAACTATAAATATGATATTTACATAGAAATATTGATACCCCTCTCTTTATCTACACATATGACTAGATCTTTTCTGGAATATCAAAAAAAAATTAAGAGATTTTATCTATCTTAATTCTTGATAGATCCAAAGTTAACATGAATTTATAGTGATAAGTAATCACTCTTTCACAAACCTACTTATATGCCTTTTTCATTTTATATAAATAAATTCTTAAAATTTAAATCATTCCTTAATTTAAATCGATTCCTACATGGTTTTGTCTAGTAAAAGGAGTCCTAGTTATCCTCACCTCAAAGTTCAAGATACTTTGTAACATGTTACAAACAACAAGCTTTGTGTTTCTTCCCTTATAAAATGGTTCTATTTATTCTAATTTTATTGTACAAATTCAAATAAGAAATATTATGTAAGTTAACGTGTTACAACACTAAGAATAGAGAGGGCATTGTAAAATTTGATCTCAAGAAGAGAACAGTACTTACCAAGTCTATCTTTTTAGTACGTTCCATATTGAACACTTCCCCTTAATTCTTCTTTGACAAATGCTTTGATCGAAAGTTTAGGATCTCGCCTCGTGCCAAATAGAAAGGTAACAATGATTGAAAGGTAAGCATAGTTTAATAAGTTAATTAATATAAGTCAATTTTCTTTAAGTATAATTGGGTTGTATAAGTCAATTTTTAAAATTTATAATTAATTAAATTAAATTTATGATGATGAAGATGATAATAATAATAATAATAACTGCAATATCCCAAAGCGTGGAAAATGAAATGCCGAAAAGAACTTCTATATGTTGTAAAATGAGAGAAAGATGTGTGTACATAGACAATATAATTTTATGTGTTTGAAAGCAAGTCTAGCTAATTTATGGTAGGGACACTTGTTGATGAAATTGAAATGAAAACTCTGTTGCAAGTACTAATAAGCAATAATTAGAAACCCATGTAATCGATGGCAAGTCAAATAAATTGTACATTAATTTGTCATGCAAAAAAGTATACATATGTGAGTAAAACATTAATAAAGGGCTAGGTAGTGATCACATTTGGCTCTAAATATATTGGAAATCAACGTTGGTATTTTCATTTGGTAGGGGGGGTGCAGAGACTGAGGATTGAAATTTTAAGTGTGAAAGGGAGATGGAATGAAGAAGTACTTCTTGTTTTTTTGGAAGTGAGAAATATGAAGTGTATATCATCTTTGCATAGTGTTTGAAGGAGAATGATGGTGTAATTTAGATTTCTTCTAATGTTGTAGTATGTGGCGTTGATGTGAAGGTCAATCCTTGACGTTCATTGTTGCCATTGTTAATGTCAATCCTTGATATTTATGGATAGTCAATTCCCAATCCATCTTGAGGGGGATTTGTCTCTTGTTACTTCAATTTATGGGTGGAATTGGTATGTTCCTTGGTTGAGATTAGTCCCATAGAGGACCAATGTAATTATCGAATTCCATGACAACATAGTTTGGCAACTTAAGAGGGCTAGATCCAGTAGTGTATACAATTTGCATGACCAATCCAAGTGCACCATTTACTAATCATGATTGGACCCATAAATTGTAGGATAGCATTACTCACTTCCCTACACAGAAATCCCATCATATTCTTGTTGTGCATCTAAAGCATTGGTGAAATTTGCAAAACATCGTGCAATAGACATAGACAATGCTTGGGGCATGTATTTGTTATTATTGTTTGCAAGATTGTTAGTTGCAAATCAGATTCCAATGATGGAAAACAAGGAAATGCCAAAACCAACCTCAACGACCAAGAACTACAATTTTAGTAAAAAGTGCATGATTGAAATCAAATGATGACAAATAACAAAATGTTGTGATTTTATAATATTTAGCCTTCTTCTTTAAATATTTCAATGAAAATATATATTTTGTATTTCAGTGTGAGATGCATATTTGAGTATTGTTGGAAATGTTCTCATTTACTATATTACATAGCTCCCCTTTAACATGTCAAAGATATGTTTCTTGGAATTGTTTTTATGACATAAAATATCTCTCTATACAAAATTAATATCTTATATTTGGAGGTAGAAGTGCTCCACAAAAACATATAAGGCCTAAAATACCATGATCATTAAACAAATGAGGGCAAAAACAAGAGAATTGTGCTCCCTACTAACATCATGGTGTATTGGTTGCAATGTGAGTATGTTTGTTTTCAAAAAATGTTCATTACTAACTTTCCACATATTTTCCAAAAAAAAATGTTCATAACATGCTTAAAATTGTTTTCTTGATGCAAATCTTCAATGAAATATTCGTGTATTACAAATTTGTGTATAAAATGTAATCTTAAAAACTTATATATTAATATTTTTTTTAAACAAAATAATTTATAAAAAATTGATGAATAAGGTTAATCAAATCATTTTATTACAGTATACGTGGTTGAATTAATTTAAAATAAAATAATATTAAATTTATAAACTATATAAAACAAAACATAACAATTTAGTTATATATAATAAAGAATAAAGAAATGTATTTAAATATAATATTGAATTTATAAAGCATTTAAGGTAACCCATTTTAATTATATATATATATATATGATAAAAACAATTTATATGAATAAAATTAGATAAAATTGATGGAATGAATTGAACATTATATTAAATTTTTTTTTTAATAAACTCAATATAAAAAGGAAACATTAAATATATTTTGTAGAGATATAAGTATTTAATATATAGTTAATAACAAGCTATAAAGGGTAGCTTAGTGGTTAGAGTCATATTCCAAAGACTATTATGAATCCAACTCTCAAGCTAAGGTGATACCCCATAAAAGTTAATATTAAATGTTTTTTATGTCCTTGTAAGGGGACATATATGGATGGATCAACTATATTTGGGTGTTTTTTTTTTTAAAACTTAAAGTTAAGATTGGAGTTGGAAAACAATTTAACTTTTTTTTTAAAATTAGGTGTTTATATGATATCCGATTGGAAAACGATTGACAAACGTATTGCTGACATATGCCTTGTATAGTGTGTCGCAGGCATTGGCAGCAGAGGTGAGGTCAGCTGTATTTAACAATAATGATGTTAATCTAGTGCACAGAATTTTGATGGCCCACAAAATTTAGATGATTAACGGGATTGAATGCACAGGACAACACGTCGTATGGTTATGACAACTAGTGGATTTCATGGGTCTGATTTCATGCATAAACAACATGCGAACAACCTGTCATCGGTTTATGATGACTGGTGTATTTCAATGCTCATGCAGAAACAATACGAGAACAACCTGCCATTGAATAAAAGAATCTCATATGTGATATTCTGACAGCCTAGCGGATTTAAAATACAATTAAAATTAATGGTGAAGTTTCAACTATCAACATCATTATCACTGTGTTGCACCTGCAACGATTTCCCAAAATTCTAAAATTTTTAGGACCCTCCTTTGCGTGGATTAGTTTGATTTTCTGCTTGAAATTGGTCTAAGAACTTTCAGAAAAATGTTGCTTGTGCTTGGATTGAGCTACCCATTGTTTTGATTTCTTCCTCTGATGCCTTAAGTCATCCACATTTTGATCAAGTTCTATCGCTGCCCTTAAGCGCATTTGAAAACATGCTCGAATCGGAAGATGATTGGTTTTGGTTTTCCGCCATTGCGGATGGGTCTTAGCTTTGGTCTTCCGCAGTTGCAGATGGTTTTTGCTTTACGGAAAGAAAAACCCTCCGACTTCCNTTTTTTTTTTTTTGGCATCGGAAGTTTTTATGATTTTTTTTCTTCCGCCGTTGCGGATGGGTTTTCGATTGGTGACTTTCGGTTTTCTCCCGATCTGAGTGATTTTTTCAACTGCTTTTGAGTTTTGAGTCGGAACCGTTTATTATGTCTTTTCCCCCGTTGCGGAAAGTTTCAAGCTTTCGTCTCCCGATCTAAAACCTTTCGACGTCCGATCTCTCAACTGCTACTCGATTGTATAACCAAAACTGAAGGCTCGGAGCTTTGATCGTCCGCCGTAGCGGAAGAACGTTAGCTTTCATCCTCCGATTCGAAAACCTTCCGACGTCCGATTTTCTAATTTTGTTTTTCCGCCATGCGGGTCTCCGCGGTTGGGTCTACATTTTTCCATCCGCCGTTGCGGAAGGGAGATTACTTCCAGCCTCCGATGCAAAAGCTCGTCGATGTCCGATATTTTCTCCTCGCACGTGTGAGCAGATATATTTATACGGGGATGATGTATTGTTTTTATTATCTTTTTTCGCTGAGCACTGTCGCCATCGAGCTGTCGTTTTCTTGAGGAAGCGAAGATCCCCACTGTCGGTGTACCTACATCCAGGTGGCAGCTGAGGAAGCCGGACCGTCATCGATCCGCCATACTCGCCGTATAGCCAGGTAGGATCCTCGTCGTTTTTCCCGTTCCATTTTGAACTGTTAGTGGTTTTCTACAGTGGTTTTAGGTCCACGGCCGTTTTCCTCAACCTGCTAGGTTATACGCTTATATAAGTGAAAATTTTATCTTTTTGACCGTTAGAGCAGCTTTGTTTTTCCACCATCGTTCATCTTGCTACCTTGTGCATAGGAATTGAGGGGTTTCAGCGCAGACGGCCGTTATGTCGTTTACGCCAAACCGCCCTTCGCAGTTATGATAGGTATGAGGTAGGTCTGCCATGGACTACTTTAGGGGTTTGGGGCTATTTTTCCCGTGGTGCGTTACCCGTATTTTAAGCCCTAGCCGTTTTCACCTACGCGGTTCTGGGCATCCTCGTCGAGCTTAGTATCGAACCCGTGGCTTGCCGAAGGAGATATGTCTGTTCCATTGGTGTAGGCGTGGCGCCGTTGAGAAAACCTCGTAGTTACCCGCACCACTTAAACCCCCAGCCTTTCTGTACCTATATACTTCAAGCTACCCCGTACAGCTTAGCGGTCAAGCCCCAGTCCGTGGGAGGAAATTTATCGTTATTATTAGTTGTTGACCAGAGGGGTGTGGGTATGGTTTTGCTAAGACACCATTGAAAGCCTGCGTAGCTGCTACGGTCTTTCCCGCACAGTAAAAGGACCATGGCATGCATAGAAAGCAGAATTGGGTGGCGTATTGATGTAGATTTCCTTGTCATCTTGAATGTGGTTGATATAATTGTTCAATATCATTCAACAGTAGTAGATCGCTATTTTTTACTATATGTGACATGCTTTGCATCATGCTAGATTTAGACAAGGTCATTAAATGCTGCACTTTGATTGTAACAATTCATATTAGTTAGGCCATTTTAGGCTATCCATGCATACATTTGTCTCTTTAACAAATTGTCGTCATAATACAAATTGAAGAAATAAAACGCTGCACACTGTCATATAAATGTCTGCACCTTGAATTTCTTAATGTTACAATGTTATATGTGGCAGGAAGAATTTGAATCCACCATGTCCAAGAGGCAGAAGAAGAAGGCCCCTGTGGTCGAAGAAGAACCAGAAGTAGAGGTTGTCACGAAGACCGAATACATATATGAAGACACTCAATGTGTTTCTGGTGTTGAACCCGAGTACAAATGGGGTGAAATATATAGATTGATTTCGCGCAGGGAGGTTCCTGACATGGTCCTCGAAGAAGAATCCATCTATGCTAACATAGAGAAATCTTCTCTCATGAAAGTTACCACCAGGCCAGAGCTGTTCCCATGCTCTGAGGTAATTGGCTGGATTCTGCCTTGGGCAGATACAACCACAATGATTCTGGAAAATATTGACAGACAGGGCTATGCTGCATTTAGCCCTGGATATGTAGCATTGGCTTATCACCTACCAGAAGCCCAAGTCTTCTTATCTGATGACTGGCTGGATAGCATTAGAATGGACCTGGTAGAGACTCTTAAGAGAATGCTATTACAGGGAAAACATTACCGGTACAGACCGACCAGTGAATATGATACGGCGAGATTGAGGGCTCCCTACAGATTTATAGCTTTGATGCTTAATAGGGTCTTTGGGAGAGCTCATGGCAGACTCTTCAAGCTAGAATGGATACCCATCATTTTCCATGTGGACACCCAAGGGACAATCTTCAATTGGGCCAGCCTGGTATTCAGTAGTCTTTCTTCTTGCTTGACCTTAGCCTTGGAAGGAGAATCCCGAAAAAGGTCTGAATTTTACATGAGTTCAATACTCATAGACTGTATACTGTGCAACCAGCCTTTCCCTGGTCTCAGGTGCATCTGGGACCGGGAAAGAATGCCTGTATATGCTGCTTATAGACCACTGTGGGCACACCAGTACCACAGCCATTACGGAGAAGTATGTGAGCACTTCATTATGCCACTATACACACTCATTTTCCGGAAAGAGTGTGACTGTATGTCGGAAGAATCCATGCAAGTAATAGAAGAATATGTGGATTATTACTTAACTAAAAATGGCATGTACTTCCGGAGGTTTGGAGGATCAAGAACACCTTCACTGCTGCCCAAATATGCAATAGATTACATAGTCCACAAGGAGGCAATCAGACAAGTGTTCATAGATGGAATAGGCAATTTTCTGTTCGAACATAAGAAGACTGCCTACCCTCCTTTGCCATTCAAGCTAGGAAGCTACAGATTCACCAAGGTGAAACAAGCTGCTGAATTCATAGAGGAGTTGGAGAAGTTCCATTTTGGTGAGATGCCTTTTCGGAGAAACGATACTCATGGGAAAGTAGCTGAGCACTGTACAGAGCATAAGGTGCATTTTGAGTATACCCACCATTTCGATAGGGAAGAATTTGTCTTCCGGAACGCCCCAAACATGATAGCACTAAAGAGAATATTTAAGAAGAAAGTCACTACCATAGGTGGGAAAGGGGATGCATAGGCTAAGGCTGAGGAAGAAGCCAAAAGGAGGGATGAAGAAGCCCAGAGGTTGGCGAAAGAAGCTGCAGAAAGGCTGCATACAGAAGAAGAAAGAAGAGCTGCTCAAGAAGCAGCTGAGAAAGCAAAAGAAGTAGCTGAGAAAGCAAAAGAAGCAGAAGAAGCAAAGAGAAAGCTCAATGAGGAGCTCCAAAAGCAAGAAGCTGAAAGAATAAAGTTGACATAGCAGTGAGTTTCTGAAACAGCAGCAGGACAGACCCAAGAGGTGGAGAACCCTGAGGTTCAGACCCCTCAAGTACATGCTACCAGCATACCCATGGTCCCCATGCTCGAGCTGGTCCCTTTTGTGCAGGAAAAGGAAAAGGAAATCCCTGACTTCAACACTGTATATTATGATAGGGCAACAAAGAGAATAATAAAGAGGACAGAGAGGAAAGTTGAGGCGGAAGGTCTACCTGGTAAAATGATAACAAATACAGCTGTCATGTTAGGAACTGACCAGGATCCGAGATTTACCCTAAGAGCCGGGTTTGCATTCATCCAAGCTTCAGAGGATAATGTAAGCAAAATCATGACTGACTTGGAGCAATCAAAGAAATCTTCTGCTCAATTGAAAGATACGTTGAGGCATGAGAGGGAAGAGAGCAACAGGCTCAAAAGAAAATATGAATGCATGCAAAGGGAAATGAAATCTTCAAAAGTTGAGATACAGGCCCTCCAAGTAGAAATGCAAGTCAAGGAAACAGCGCAGGAGGCCCCAGAGAAAGTGCAGAAGGAATGCCAAGATCTAAAAAGTGAGAAGGCTTAGTTACTGACAAAGGTAGAAGAGCTAGAAGAGCAGCTGAAGATCCTCTTGCAGGCCAATGATCTGCACACCCAAGAACTGAGAAAGGAACATCAGGAGCAGATTTCTTCTTTGACCTCTGCTTTGGAGGTGGCAAGAGAACAGCAGGTTAACCTCCAGCCTTTCAAGGAGCATGTATTGACCCAGAAAACCAAGATGTTGCAGCTACAGACCGCTGTTGAAAAAGAAAGATGTAGAGTGCTGCAGATCGACGGCCGATTGGAGGAGATCCTGGAAACTGCATCCTACTTTGTGGACAGATCCCAGGACGTTCTAGAGGTCCTAACTGCAAGGCAAGGATGGAGGGCAGCGAAGAAGCCCCAGCGAATATACCTTCGAAAGACCAGCACGCCCTCAAACGGGACTATAACCTAGTGGAGTTTGCTATTAACACCGTTGAAGACTTCAAGAAGGCAGTAAAAAAGACAAAGGGATTATGCACCGAGTTTTTTAGAAGACTTCTCATTACATACAACCGGTGCCCGATAGAAGCTAAAGAGAGGCTGGAAGCTTTCCCAGATCACGATATCTTTATGGAGCTATTGCAGAAGAGATTCCAGGAGGAAGAAGCTAAGGTACAGGATATCAAAGCCCTGGACGATCTGATCTTGAGAAGAGAAGTAGATCATCCAGCTGTCAGTGTACAGATTCTAGAAGATCATCTCCGATTGAGTACATCCAGGGTTGAGGCCATCAAGAATCAAGCTAAAAAGTTTGAGATAAATATTTAGTTTTTGGAGCCTTGTGCTTTTGAAGGCATCACTAATGAAGCTGCAGCTTGGAAGAAGTTTCTAGATAGTCAAGCAGGCTCCTCCTCATGAAGGATCGGTCATAATTGTAATTTATAACTATTTTGTAAAACATGTAAGAAAAGTAGAACGTTGGGAGACGAGAGGTTGGGAAGCCCAAAGGTCACTTTGGGTAGCCCAACAGTCTGACCCTTTTGTATAAATGTAAAAGACTTAGAAGAGGAATGGACTTTTTCCCAGTAAGACTGGTGAAGACATATTGTAAGAAGAACTATTTCCTTTTGCAATAAAAAATTACAGTTTGCCTGTTGGAGAAAGCTTGGTTTAATATTCAAATGTTGTACTATGGATTTGTTGAAGAGGAACTATTTCATTTTCATCTTTGTGTCCATTAACTGTGAGACCGTTCTAACTCATTGAACCTATGTTCTTGTATGAATGTTTTCCGGTTTATTTTATGAAGATTTCCACTAGGAGTAATGAATGTTGTTCATAAACAATTGGCTATCTGGTTGTGAAATATCTTTAATTGTTCATGCGATATGGGAATAAATATCAGCTAACTGTAGTTTCTCTTCTGTTGCATGCACGTTTTCCATTACTCATAATTTAATTCAGTTTGCTCCCCGGGGATAGATAAATAGGTTAGTTTCTTTTCATGGCTGCATATGTGATTAGGAGGTTTGGGAGTCTAAGATGAGAGGTAAGAACCCGCGCATCACATTTTGACGCTCCCCGCATCCTCATCATCTTGCATTGTTAATTAGGGCTTTGCATTTCATACATTAAGTCAAAAATACAAAAAAATCGGTGGACCGGGCCGCAACCGGTAAAACCTTTGTTTTGTTACTTGACCTACGGTAGCCGGACCGCAAACTGGACAGATTCCCTATACCAAACAGTCAACGGGCTAGTTGGGAATGTTGATTGGGGAGAATCCCTTACTGTTGTCGCCTGCGAATTTCCAGGCCCCAATAGAATTGGCGCTAGAAGGAGGGCCGCCACTGCATGGCTGGCCGTGGAAAATCAGTTTTCCCAAGATCACCTTACCAGCAAATATTGGAAGCTTGTAACCTGACCCAAGTACTTACTGATTTCGGGTATACCTTGGAAGCAAGAAAGCCTGTTCTCATCCTGCGTTGTTCTTTGCTCAAACTCTTGTTCTTATAGCTATGCCTATGGCTGGAATTAATGTAAATCAACCCAACCCATTACCAGCATGGAGAGAAAGGTCCCCTTTGAACCTCACACTGCCTTTGCATAACCTGCCTCAAGCCTTCGACAAGCTGTTGCCTAAGTTTGAACCCAAAGAAAGGATTGCTGTAGACAACCACCTGCAAAGCTTTTATCTAGCATTAGAAGGGCTAAGGGCTGGGGAGTATGAAGATGTGGTATGTAGACTGTTCCCTCACACCCTGAAAGGAGCAGTGGCATCCTGGTATTTCAGTCTCCCTGCAAATTCTATTCCTGACTGGAATAATTTTGAAAGAATATTCATAAATAAATATGCAACTCAGAGAACTCATGCCTCATTAATGAAAGGTCTTGGTTTGTTAAGAAAACAGAAGAATGAGAAGGTACATATTTTCACTCAACGATTTTCATTATACCTAAAGAACTTCTCTAAAGCTGACAGACCCTCATACAAGGTCTTAATTGAGTATTATACCTCAGCCCTAGGGCCTGAGCTGGCCATGTTTGCCAAGATGAAATCCAAACCCACATTGGTAGAGACTTATGAAGAGGCTGAAAGAGTAGAGGCTGAGAGGGAAAGTGTAGAAGATTATCCTGATTTACCTGGAGAGAAAACTATAGAAAGAAGAGTTTTGGTGTTGTCCAAACCCAGAGAGGAGCACTCACATGATCTTGAGGGAATGATGAAAACGATGCAGAAGCTTTCCAACCGAATAATAGATCTGGAAAAGGAAAGGGACATTCAGAAAATGTATAAGCCCTACTATCCGAAAAGAGAGGATAAAAACCAATGGAAAATTCCTTCCCCAAATTTAGCCTCAATAAATATAACAGAAATAGGGGGGGATAATTTATGTACTTTTCACCAGCAACCTCACTCTAAGAACAAGTGCCCTCAATGGTTGAATTCAATGTCTTTGGTAATGAATAGGTTGTTGAACTCCAAATTGACTAAAGACAGTGGTGAAGAAGGAGGAAAAGAACAGACCATAGAAAAGCAAGATGATGATACAATATTCTCATGGAATGGTGTTTCGCTGTTCAACATAGAAGAACATACTCTCAAGTCTCAATATACGCCTACAACCACAAAAGATAAAAACCTGGCAATTAAGGACAATGCAATACTCCCAAAGGTTCAAGAGTTGCAAGAGAAAGTCAAGAGGCAGGCTGATGTGAAGGCTAAAGATGACACACCTGAAGCCACTACTTGCAAACAGGAAACAGAGCCACTCATTGAACCTGCCAAACCTGTGGAAGATGATGAGGACAGAAAATATGACAAACTTAAAGAGGAGATGCCTACAAAAAATCAACCTGTGGAAGAAAAGATCGAATTAACTAGGACAAGGAAAACTAGCGCTCCACCTTTCCTGACGACTCTTGAAATTTTGAATCATAAGGTGCATAATTGTTTGGTGGACTCTAGATCATCGATGAATGTTATGCCTCTGGCAGTTTGCAAAAAACTTAATGGACAGCTAAAACCTACTATCTGGAATGTCACTCAACTTGACAAAACTAGTGTCAAAGTAGTGGGGGAGATGGAGAACGTTTTGATTCGATTGTCTGCAAATAAAAGGATATGTCATTACATTGACATCGTAGTAGCAGACATACCTGATGGTTATGGAATGATCCTGAACCGAGATTGGACAGCAAGACTAAATGGGTACTTTGCTTCAGATTGGTCTCACTTGTGGTTACCTCAGAAGGGCAGCCCAAACCTGATTAACATATTAAGAGAACCCTACATGAAGCACAATGTCACTAAGCTAGGAGAGGGAAATGAATCTGCTGAGTCTATCCTGGGAAATTATCTGACTGAGATTGCATTAAGACATATTAATTCAAGAAAGGCTAGTTATATAACTGACACTCAACCTGAGCTCCTTCAACTTCCTCAGGCTGTAAGAGATGATTATAGAATAGTAGACATGTGTTCAGTTTCAAAAACAGCACAGCTAGATCATGGTTAAACAACTCATTTCTATTATTCAGCCCACCCCTTAACTCCCCATGATTAAAGATTTTCAGGAGTGGGCAATATTTTTTATTTTTTTTTCTTGCTTTGTACATAAATAAATTGATTTTGTGTTCTTTAGTGATTTGATGCTTTTTCGTTTGATTATTTGATTTAATGTTGTTTTATTTTATTGTTTTGCTAGCATTTCGTTTGGTTTGAATAAAGAGGCAAACTTTTGGTTGCAATGGAAACATCAGGGCTCTTTATTAACTGAAATCTTGAGGGAAAGACTGTGCTTTAAAGTATAGAATGTCTTCTAGAAGCGGTGTTCCTAATCGGCCATACATTCATTGAAGTCTTACTTAACCCCTGTAAATAACTCAGAAGTAAAAGAGGTCTGAAATACTATTTCGAGGCTCCATCCATTTCACATCTTAAATATCCAAGGGGGTGACAGCAAAAGACCCACGGAAAGGAAGCAGAGTAAGACAGTATATCATATATAAATGATCCCATGACATATATTCAGAAAAGCAAAAAGCTATCAAGAGTCAAAACTCCTTAAAGAAAAACAATACATATCACAGCAAAATATCAAGGCATGAAGTACTAAATGGCCACAAGATCCTCTCCATCCATGAACTGAAATATGAAATACATTGTTCACACAAAAGGACACTATGGGATAGAGGATCCTGAATTAAAATTCAGTAAGAAAAGGCTTGCAGGAGGACTCATATCAAAAGAACTAAAGTTCAAAAGGCACAAAAGTGCAGTTGGCATGGGAATAAGGAACAAAAGGATAATACTGTTCACTCTCTGTTACAATCCTGTGGTGTCCAAGCTGTAAACTACCTGAGGATAGGCAAAATAAACCTCACTTATTTGGCCTCAAAAGAGTTATTTAGACTTGTAATATTTCTGATGTTACCATTTCCCAAAGAATAGACTACTTCTCAATGATTTAAATGCTTAAGCTGGCCAGCCCGAGGATAAAGACATCTAAAATATTTCAACTTTTATTCAGACGGTCTTGCACTGGGAAGGAGTTAATTCAGAAATCTGGGGTTCACCAGGTAGTCACCAATTGTTGCAGCTGCAACAATTTCCCAAAATTCTAAAAATTTTAGGACCCTCCTTTGTGTGGATTAGTTTGATTTTCTGCTTGAAATTGGTCTAAGAACTTTTAGAAAAACGTTGCTTGTGCTTGGATTGAGCTACCCATTGTTTTGATTTCTTCCTCTGATGCCTTAAGTTATCCACTTTTTGATCAAGTTCTATCGCTGCCCTTAAGCGCATTTGAAAACATGCTGGAATCGGAAGATGATTGGTTTTGGTTTTCCGCCGTTGCGGATGGGTCTTAGCTTTGGTCTTCCGCAGTTGCAGAAAGAAAAACCCTCCGACTTCCGACCCGTTGGGTTTCTCACGTCAAACATTTTTTTTGTTTGTTTGGCATCGGAAGCTTTTATGATTTTTTTTCTTCCGCCATTGCGGATGGGTTTTCGATTGGTGACTTTCAGTTTTCTCCCGATCCGAGTGATTTTTTCAACTGCTTTTGAGTTTTGAGTCGGAACTATTTATTATGTCTTTTCCCCCATTGCGGAAAGTTTCAAGCTTTTGTCTCCCGATCTAAAAACTTTCGACGTCCGATCTCTCAACTGCTACTCAATTGTATAACCAGAACGGAAGGCTCGGCGCTTTGATCATCCGCCGTAGCGGAAGAACGTTAGCTTTCATCCTCCAATTTGAAAACCTTTCGACGTCCGATTTTCTGATTTTGTTTTTCCGCCATGCGGGTCTCCACGGCTGGGTCTACATTTTTCCATCCGCTGTTGCGGAAGGGAGATTACTTCCAGCCTCCGATGCAAAATCTCACCGATGTCCGATATTTTCTCCTCGCACGTGTGAGCAAGTATATTTATACGGGGATGGTGTATTGTTTTTATTATCTTTTTTCGCTGAGCACTGTCGCCATCGAGCTGTCGTTTTCTTGAGGAAGCGAAGATCCCCGCTGTCGGTGTACCTACATCCAGGTGGCAGCTGAGGAAGCCGGACCGTCATCGATCCGCCATACTCGCCGTATAGCTAGGTAGGATCCTCGTCGTTTTTCCTGTTCCATTTTGAACTGTTAGCGGTTTTCTACGGTGGTTTTAGGTCCTCGACCGTTTTCCTCGACCCGCTAGGTTATACGCTTATATAAGTGAAAATTTTATCTTTTTGACCGTCAGAGCAGCTTTGTTTTTTCGCCATCGTTCATCTTGCTACCCTGTGCATAGGAATTGAGGGGTTTCAGCGCAGACGGCCGTTACGCCGTCTGCACCAAACCGCCCTTCGCAGTTATGATAGGTATGAGGTAGGTCTGCCATGGACTGCTTTAGGGGTTTGGGGCTATTTTTCCTGTGGTGCGTTACCCATATTTTAAGCCCTAACCATTTTCACCTACACAGTTCTGCGCATCCTCGTCGAGCTTAGTATCAAACCTGTGGCTTACCGGAGGAGATATGTCTATTCCATTGGTGTAGGCGTGGCACCGTTGAGAAAACTTCGTAGTTACCCGCACCACTTAAACCCCCAGCCTTTCTGTACCTATATACTTCAATCTATCCCGTAGAGCTTAGCGGTCAAGCCCCAGCCTGTGGGAGGAAATTTATCGTTATTATTAGTTATTGACCAGAGGGGTGTGGGTATGGTTTTGCTAAGACGCCGTTGAAATCCTGCGTAGCTACTACGGTCTTTCCCGCGCAGCAAAAGGACCATGGCATGCATAGAAAGCAGAATTGGGTGGCCTATTGATGTAGATTTCCTTGTCATCTTGAATGTGGTTGATATAATTGTTCAATATCATTCAGTAGTAGTAGATCGCTATTTTTTACTATATGTGACATGCTTTGCATCATGCTAGATTTAGACAAGGTCATTAAATGATGCACTTTGATTGTAACAGTTCAGATTAGTTAGGCCATTTTAGGCTATCCATGCATACATTTGTCTCTTTAACAAATTGCCGTCATAATACAAATTGAAGAAATAAAATGTTGCACACTGTCATATAAATGTCTGCACCTTGAATTTTTCAATGTTACAATGTTATATGTGGCAAGAAGAATTTGAATCCACCATGTCCAAGAGGCAGAAGAAGAAGGCCCCTGTGGTCGAAGAAGAACCAGAAGTAGAGGTTGTCACGAAGACCGAATACATATATGAAGACACTCAATGTGTTTCTGGTGTTGAAACCGAGTACAAATGCGGTGAAATATATAGATTGATTTCCTGCAGGGAGGTTCCCGACATGGGCCTCGAAGAAGAATCCATCTATGCTAACATAGAGAAATCTTCTCTCATGAAAGTCGCCACCAGGCCAGAGCTATTCCCATGCTCTGAGGTAATTGGCTGGATTCTGCCCCGGGCAGATACAACCACGATGATTCTAGAAAATATTGACAGACAAGGCTATGTTGCATTTAGCCCTGGATATGTAGCATTGGCTTATCACCTGCCAGAAGCCCAATTCTTCTTATCTGATGACTGGTTGGATAACATTAGAATGGACCTGGTAGAGACTCTTAAGAGAATGCTATTACAAGGAAAACATTACCGGTACAGACCGACCAGTGAATATGATACTGCAAGCTTGAGGGCTCCCTACAGATTTATAGCTCTGATGCTTAATAGGGTCTTTGGGAGAGCTCATGGCAGACTCTTCAAGCTAGAGTGGATACCCATCATTTTCCATGTGGCCACCCAATGGACAATCTTCAATTGGGCCAGCCTGGTATCCAACAATCTTTCTTCTTGCTTGACCTTAGCCTTGGAAGGAGAATCCCGAAAAAGGTCTGAATTTTACATGAGTTCAATACTCATAGACTGTATACTGTGCAACCAGCCTTTCCCTGGTCTCAGGTGCATTTGGGACCGGGAAAGAATGCCTGTATATGCTGCTTATAGACCATTGTGGGCACACTAGTACCACAGCCATTACGGAGAAGTATGTGAGCACTTCATTATGCCACTATACACACTCATTTTCTGGAAAGAGTGTGACTGTATGTTGGAAGAAGCCATGCAAGTAATAGAAGAATACGCGGATTATTACTTAGCTAAAAAAGGCATGTACTTCCGAATGTTTGGAGGATCAAGAACACCTTCACTGCTGCCCAAATATGCAACAGATTACATAGTCCACAAGGAGGTAGTCAGACAAGTGTTCATAGATGGAATAGGCAGTTTTATCTTCAAACATAAGAAGACTGCCTACCCTCCTTTTCCATTCAAGCTAGGAAGCTACAGATTCACCAAGGTGAAACAAGCTGCTGAATTCATAGAGGAGTTGGAGAAGTTCCATTTTGGCGAGATGCCTTTCCGGAGAAATGATACTCACGGGGAAGTAGTTGAGCACTGTAAAGAGCATAAGGTGCATTTTGAGTATACCCACCATTTCGATAGGGAAGAATCTGTCTTCCGGAACGCCCCGAACATGACAGCATTGAAGAGAATATTTAAGAAGAAAATCACTACCATAGGTGGGAAAGGGGATGCACAGGATAAGGCTGAGGAAGAAGCCAAAAGGAGGGATGAAGAAGCCCAGAGGTTGGCGAAAGAAGCTGCAGAAAGGCTGCATACAGAAGAAGAAAGAAGAGCTGCTCAAGAAGCAGCTGAGAAAGCAAAAGAAGCAGAAGAAGCAAAGAGAAAGCTCGATGAGGAGCTCCAAAAGCGAGAAGCTGAAAGAATAAAGTTGACACAGCAGTCAGTTTCTGAAACAGCAGCAGGACAGACCCAGGAGGTGGAGAACCCCGAGGTTCAGACCCCTCAAGTACCTGCTACCAGCATACCCATGGTCCCCACGCTCGAGCTAGTCCCTTTTGTGTAGGAAAAGGGAAAGAAAATCCTTGACTTCAACATTGTATATTATGATAGGGAAACAAAGAGAATAATAAAGAGGACAGAGAGGAAAGTTGAGGTGGAAGGTCTACCTGGTAAAATGATAACAGATACAGCTGTCATGTTAGGAACTGACCAGGATCTGAGATTTACCCTAAGAGCCGAGTCTGCATTCATCCAAGCTTCAGAGGATAATGTAAGCAAAATCATGACTGACTTGGGGCAATCAAAGAAATCTTCTGCTCAATTGAAAGATACATTGAGGCACGAGAGGGAAGAGAGCAACAGACTCAAAAGAAAATATGAATACATGCAAAGGGAAATGAAATCTTCAAAAGCTGAGATACAGGCCCTCCAAGTAGAAATGCAAGTCAAGGAAACAGCGTAGGAGGCCCTAGAGAAAGTGCAGAAGGAATGCCAAGATCTAAAAGGTGAGAAGGCTCAATTACTGACAAAGGTAGAAGAGCTAGAAGAGCAGCTGAAGATCCTCTTGCAGGCCAATGATCTGCACACCCAAGAACTGAGAAAGGAACATCAGGAGCAGATTTCTTCTTTGACCTCTGCTTTGGAGGTGGCAAGGGAACAACAGGTTAACCTCCAGCCTTTCAAGGAGCATGTATTGACCCAGAAAACCAAGATGCTGCAGCTGCAGACCGCTATTGAAAAAGAAAGATGTAGAGTGCTGCAGATCAACAGCCGATTGGAGGAGATCCTGGAAACTGCATCCTACTTTGTGGACAGATCCTAGGACGTTCTAGAGGTCCTAACTGTAAGAATGGCAAGGATGGAGGGCAGCGTAGAAGCCCCAGCAGATCTACCTTTGAAAGACCAGCAGGCCCTCAAACGGGACTATAACCTAGTGGAGTTTGCTATTAACACCACTGAAGACTTCAAGAAGGCAGTAAACAAGACAGAGGGATTATGCACCGAGTTTTTCAGAAGACTTCTCATTACATACAACCGGTGCCAGATAGAAGCTGAAGAGAGGCTGGAAGCTTTCCCAGATCACGATATCTTTGTGGAGCTATTGCAGAAGAGATTCCAGGAGGAAAAAGCTAAGGTACAGGATATCAAAGCCCTGGACGATCTGATCTTGAGAAGAGAAGTAGATCATCCAGCTGTCAGTGTAAAGATTCTGGAAGATCAGCTCCGATTGAGTACATCCAGGGTCGAGGCCATCAAGAATCAAGCTGAAAAGTTTGAGATAAATATTCAGTTTTTGGAGCCTTGTGCTTTTGAAGGCATCGCTAATGAAGCTGCAGCTTGGAAGAAGTTTCTAGATAGTCAAGCAAGCCCCTCCTCATGAAGGATCGGTCATAATTGTAATTTATAACTATTTTGTTAAACATGTAAGAAAAGTAGAAAGTTGGGAGACGAGAGGTTGGGAAGCCCAAAGGTCACTTTGGGCAGCCCAACAGTCTGACCCTTTTGTATAAATGTAAAAGACTTAGAAGAGGAATGGACTTTTTCCCAGTAAGACTGGTGAAGACATATTGTAAGAAGAACTATTTCCTTTTGCAATAAAAAATTACAGTTTGCCTATTGGAGAAAGCTTGGTGGAATATTCAAATGTTGTACTATGGATTTGTTGAAGAGGAACTATTTCGTTTTCAGCTTTGTGTCCATTAACTGTGAAACCGTTCTAACTCATTGAACCTATGTTCTTGTATGAATGTTTTCCGGTTTATTTTATGAAGATTTCCACTAGGAGTAATGAATGTTGTTCATAAACAATTGGCTATCTGGTTGTGAAATATCTTTAATTGTTCATGCGATATGGGAATAAATATCAGCTAACTGTAGTTTCTCTTCTGTTGCATGCACGTTTTCCATTACTCATAATTTAATTCAGTTTGCTCCCCGGAGATAGATAAATAGGTTAGTTTCTTTTCATGGCTGCATATGTGATTAGGAGGTTTGGGAGTCTAAGACGAGAGGTAAGAACCTGTGCATCACATTGTGACGCTCCCCGCATCCTCATCATCCTGCATTGTTAATTAGGCCTTTGCATTTCATACATTAAGTCAAAAATACAAAAAACTCAGTGGACCGGGCCGCAACTGGTAAAACCTTTGTTTTATTACTTGACCTATGGTAGCCGGACCGCAAACCGGACGGATTCCCTATACCAAACAGTCAACGGGCTAGTTGGGAACGTTGATTGGGGAGAATCCCTTACTGTTGTCGCCTGCGATTTTCCAGGCCCCAACACACTGTCTATTGGAGATGGATTTTTTTTGAGGTGCAGGGCAGAGAGTTTGTACAAGAGAGGAGTCGAGATGGAAATATGCTTGTCTTGCATTCGAACAGGAGCGGTGAGTTTGTATATGAGAGGAGAGGAGGTGAGTTCGTGCAAGAAGAATGGGGAGGAGGGGCAGTGAGTTTTATAGGAAGAGGATGGGCGGTGAGTTTGTATAGGAGAAGAGTCAAGCCGAACATAATTCCAAAGTTATTTGAATTTGGGTTCTTTTTCTAAGATTTTATTTTTTAAATTAAGCATGGCCATGCTGTTTTTTTTTAATTTGTTTTTAGTTTCCAATTGATTTATGTTTTCTGTTTTCTTTTGGTTTTCCATATTTAATCGTTTAGCTTTTATTTTTATTATGTTTTGTTTGGATTTCTTCTTCTATGTTTTGGGTCTTGGTTTAGTTTGTTAGGTGGAGAGAAAAGATGGCACTACAAAATATAGCTAATAAGAGCTTATAAGGTATGTACAATTTTAGTTTCTTGACAGCACTGTTTTATTTGTGAAATATATTGTATTGTTTGTTTTTACTATTTTTTTTTTTTAATGATATTTTCTTTTTGTTGGTCATCGCAGAGGCAAAGCTATAAGAACTTTATGTGGAATTTATGCTACCTTGGAATTTCAAGATAGTAGGTGAATTTCACCTAGTGCGGAATTTCAGCTTCAACAACCTCAGAATTTCAGGAGAGGATGTAATTTGATTTCACACAATGGTTAGATTTATGAAGTTATACAACTTGGATTTGTTGAGTTAGGTTTACTTGTTCTTAGTTAAATTAGGTTTAACCATAGAAGATGAATTTCAGATTGGTCCAAGATCATACATTAGCTTCAAATTCACATCACGTCTAGATTTATTGAGTTATAGCGTTAGGATTTGTTTAGTTAGGCTTCCCTTTTGGATTTGATAAATTAGGCTTCGAAAGTTTAGGTTACATATTAAATTTTGGATTGTTGTGTGATTTGTGTTCTTTGCATGCAGAAGATTTAATAATATTAGAGTTCATTTCATTTTATTTTTTAATATTTTATATTGTTTAAAAAAAAATTAACTAATGTTTTTATTTTCTATTAATTTAATTTAATTTTTAATATAAATTATACTGGAACTTTTACAGTTAATAATGTGTAGCTTTTTTTTAATTATTTTTAGTTTTTACCAGGTTAATAACGCGCAACTGTTTTTAGTATCTATTGTTTTGGTTTTATAGGTTTATAAGATTCAGTAATGCAGGGATTCAATTTTAAATTAAATTTTATTTTGAATTATTTTATTTGAATTTTATTGTAAACTATATATATTCTAGGCATTACAAGTTACTTTTTTATAATTTTTTTGCGTTATAAGCGTCATATATTTTACTATGGCGATGAAATAGGATAATGTTAGGTTTCATATGCTTGTTAAAGGTTAGCTTTACATTTTTTTCATATATCTTTAAACACTTTAGCGTAATATTTTTTAAATCTACATATATTTTAGGATAAATTTATAAATATGTTTATAATTTTTTTTTAGAAAATTTCCATAGAAATGTTTTAGAAGACTATTATTATATAAAAATGTAAATTAGTACTTATAAGATATACAACTTAATATTCTAGTTCATAAAAGATCAACAGGACCATGGATATCAAGTGGCGTGTATACTTTGTATTTCAAAGTATACTTAAAAACTTTCTTTCATAAACTATTATTGTTTAGATATCTTAGCAATAGCTTAAAACTCTTTTGTAAATTTCAAAATATGATATTTGCAATTTTGCAGGGACATTGCCACCTAGTGGCTCTTGTTTTAAATATGATTTGTTTGAATATATTTTAATTTTGAAACAATTAAATTATTAATTTTGCTAATTATTAATGTTTTTTAATAAAATTCTAAATAAAAATAATTCTTAAATTATTTAATAGTCTTAATTTCCAATATATTAAGAGAAAATATTAACATATTTTTAAAACAAGAATAGGTAAAGCTATTAATTTTCTCTATAAATAAATTTTGACAAAAATAAAATTGTTTGTTGGTTGAGGGCAAGGTGTATTCATTGATTGACCAAATGAAGGGTAAAGAAATTTCCAATTTTGATTATTTTTTTATTAATCCTTTTATTGTACCAATTAGCGTATATTACTAAAATTTAATGTAAATTTTTTTAGGTATGAAATTTTCATTTTGAAATGGATTTATGTGGGTATTATTGTGCCATTGTCATTTTTGCAATAGTGTTGATTACTTTTTTTGTTAATGCTTTTTCTTTTAGTTTATTAAAAACAGTTTTTTTGGAATGAGTATAATAATAAGACAAATTTAAAATCAATTTGATATTAAAGAAAGCTTCACACCATGATTTCTTTAATCACATCAAAATTAATTTCCTCATACAACATAATAAGTGAACATATAACTCCCATTATTTAATAACATAAGCA